>PVJL010008587.1:50150-65422 GCA_004026885.1 Lyroderma lyra
AAAAAAAAAAAAAAAAAAAAAAAAAAAAAAAAAAAAAAAAAAAGAACTAAATAAAATGGAATCAAGCAATCTACCAGATATGGAATTCAAAACACTGGCTATAAGGTTGCTCAATAAACGTAGGGAAAAAATATATGATTTCAGTGAGAACTTCAACAAAAAGATAGGAAATATAAAAGAGGAGACAGAAAAAATAAAAATGAACCAGTGAGAACTGATGAAAATAATAATTGAAATAAAGAACACACTAGCATGAAATCAATAGCGGATTAAATAAAGCAGCAGATCATTTTAGCAATTTGGAAACAAGGTAATGATTAACAAGATAATGGAAAACACCCAAACAGAACAGCTAAAAATAATTTTTTTAATGAGGATAGGAACTAAAGTTTTGAGAGGTTTTCAGTTTGGGGAAGAGATGAATATAAGTGCCATTAACTGAGAAATGAAATTATTTATAAAGAGCACATGTGTGTAAAGCTAATGATTTGATTTTGTACATACTAAGCTCACTGTACCTTGGAATATCAAAATGGAAATATCCAGTAGAAATTTGTGTTGTAAGATAAAAATATGAGTAATGTAAGCAATGTTAAAGCTAAGAAACAAAAAAGAGATTTCCCAGTAAAAATTAGGAGGGTAAAAGAGACTGGAATACCAACAAGTGGAGATGGGAAAAACAAAAGAGCCTTTGAAGGATTATAAAGTCATCATAAGAAAGACAAAACTAGAGTCATAAATGTGTGTTGAAGTTGAAAGTAGCAATAGAATCTAATAACACTAAGAAGTCAGAAAAGACTAAAGAAAGGTTAAATAGAAAAACAAATTGAAAGGAGACTTTTTCACAAGAAACACTGCAATACACCTTGGGGATAGTCCCCAATGGGCTTAAGAGTTGATGGGAGAAAAGAGTAAGAAAACAAAGCTTAAAATCTTTTGAAGTTTGACTAAATCAAAATAGCACAATAATAATTAAACCTTGATGGGAAATAATCTAAGGGAATATTAAATTTATTCTGTTGTTTTTTATTCACATTTTGTTATATTTCACTTTTGAAGAGTTTGTGACAGTTGAACATTTCTGCATGAAGAAATGAAAGGTTAATGGAGAGATAAGTTAAAAGACAGAGAAGAGATACATCTTAGATGTCAATCTTTAAAATCTTGAACTGTTCATTTAAAATTCTTTTATCTTTTTCATAGTGAATATATGTATGGACTCAAATTGCTATAATGTTCATACATGTTGACTGTGTAATGTGTGCAAAAAAAAGAAAAAAAAGAGAGGTAATGTCAGCAATATAGCAGAATAGGAAGCTCCAGACACTCCTACCCCCACTGGAGACACTGAAGACAATACAAGACAGAACAAGGACAGTACAACAATACAAGGACCAATTCTATGTATTAGAAATCCAGGTATCAGTTATTAGGCTTCTGAACCCCAGAAAAGCATAATACCAACTGCATCAAAGCAGGCAGAAAAATGTGGTATATATAACGAAATATTATTTAGCCATAAAAGAAGGAAATCTTATTATAAGCTACAACATGGATGAATCTGAAGGACATTATGCTAAGTGAAATAAGCAGTTATAAAGAGACAAATTCTGCATGATTCATGTAATGAGTTATGTGATGTAGTCAAACTCATCAAAGCATAAAGTCCAATAGTAGTTGCCCAGGGTGTAAATGGTGAGTTGAAGTTCAATGGTTATAAATTTTCAGGCATGCAAAAACAAAGTTTCTAGAAATGTACTGAATAACATTGTGCTGACAGTTAATAATACTGTACCGTGCACTTAAAAATCTGTTAAGAGGATAAGTGTTTTTATCCCCCAAAGAAAAATAACTATGTAAATCTTAGGGAAGCTGGGAGAGACAATGAGCATTATTTACATTTGGCATTTTATTTTTCTATTATCATTGGAATAAAATGAAAGAATTCTTAAATTTCAAAGTAATGTATCCCAGTCTAAAGGATTAATTGCTAATTATACTAAAAAACATTGGAGAGCCATAGAGATTAAAGATTTAAATGTAAAACAAAACAAAAACACATAGAACAGAACAAATAGGTGAATATTTTTGTGATCTTGAAATATGAAATAAATTCTGATACTGGATTCAATAGTGCCCTGAAAAATTCATATCCAGAACCCATGAATGTAACCTTATTTGGAAACAGTGTCTTTGCAAATGTAATCAATTTAAGATGAGGTCACACTGACTTAGGAGGGAAATTTGAATTTCACTTTAGTATTACACAATATTGCATAAAATGGAGGACAACCTCAATAATAATTAGTAGTATGGGGATTACTAAGTAAACTATTGTATATGCAATTAGTTCAATGGTATATATATATATCCAATTTAAAATGATTTCTACTAAGACTAATTGAATAGAAAAGTGTTGGCTCTTAAAAAGAAACAGATACCAAATGGTATATACAATGGTATTACGGTATTTTAAAAAATCTTATAAACCTATGCACAGAGAAAAGGCTGGCAGACAACTAACTAAAGAATTAACAGGTAGATTAGAGTTCTTTAAAACAAAGTTGTCATTTTCTACATTTAACTGTTTTCTTAATTATAATGTATTCTTTTGATAATGATTAATATAAAACTTAATCACTAAGCTCTTGACTGCCAGCACTATATTGCAGCATCAAGATCTCCTTGTTCTCCTGCAAAAACAAAAAAAGAAAAACAAGAAGAGGGGAGAAGACCATGTGAAAAGGAGGGTAGAGATTGTAGTAATGCCAAGGAATCTATAAACAAAGGAATCTCAAGGATTATAAACACAAGAGAACTAGCCATGCATATATACCAAAGGTTGGAGAGTAATTTGGCAAATGTTTCAGGAGCTTTGAAAATAATACTATATGTTGACTCAAGAGTTTCACTTTTAGAAATTTGCATTTTAAAATAATAAAACTAAAAATTAAAAAACAAAGAAAAAATAATGTGTAATTTCAAATAGAACTGCAAAGAATGGGAGGAAAAATACAAACAAAATCAAGTACTAGTGATTTCAGGCAGTGATAATACTGCACAAGTAAACATGCTCACAAAAATAGTAAAAGTATTGGCTGCTGCTTTAAGATGGAAAAAATACAACTACATAATAACATACACACACACACATACACGTACATACACACAGAAAAGGAAAACATCTAACAAATTAGGCTTTAAATTTATTGTTGGAAATACCTAAGTCAAATGTTACAAAGTGCCAGCCTACTTATCTAATATTTTCCACAGAAGTGTTTTGTTTGGCAAACATAAAGTTGGAAATATTTAGGGAATTAATTATAATTAGACTGGGTGTACACTCTCAAGTTATTCACGGGCCCAGCGTTTTACTTTTTCTTAAAATATACTCAGTTCATCCATCGTGTCACTAGCTACCTACACATAGTTAATACAGTAATAGCTAACAAAAATATATTACATTTCAAAATAAATTAAATTATTACAAATTAAATAATGAGAAAAATGATTAGCATAGCAACAGATTAGAAAGCTCTCTTATTAATGAGATAAATATGTTTTTTGTTGGTTTTAAAAGAAATACTAAGACCTGAGTGACAAAAGCAAGGGAAGTTAAAAGTTTTCATAAATATGAGTTTGCATTTTTGTTGTTTAGAAAACAAATTAGACAATATTAATAGATCATAAAAATGGAAAATGAATGAATTGTACCACTAAAAAACAAACAACTCCATCAATAAATTCCATTATGAGTGTATCACCCTTCAATAGTAGATATTACAGGGAATGGGATTCAAAGAAGCTAGCTATTGGGAATGACATACCTAGACTTTAAACAAGGTTTCCACACCAGTTCTAGTTTAATCCAAGTCACTGCAGTAGCTAAATGTCAATGGCATCTGACAGCTATTCCAGGATTGATATGACATGAGCTGGATGCCTCACTTCACCAGTTTCTTGCAGACAGGTGTTTATCTCATAAAAACCATATCAAAATGCCATGCCTATATCACTTAGACATAGTATATTTCCTTCTCACCAACCAAATAATAATGTGTATTTAAATAAAATCAATCATAATTGTCTGACTGAGGGGTTTGTACAGACTTCATAAATGAGAAAAAACAACTTTGCATGACCTCACTGAAAAAGTACTCCCTCCATGTACAGGGTCTGGCAGAAGTAACACCTTTTATTAAGTAGTGAAAATACTGTTATGTTACAGAATTACATGCTATGATTTAGTAATAAAAGATTTAGTATATATTACCAGCTCATAGAAAAGGGCATTACTTCTGCCAGACCCTGTATGATCCACATGTTTTCTTTGCTTATTTTCTCCATAACCAATAAGGTAACTTACTTATTTGACCTGTTTTTAAGGAAATATGACTACAGATTTTCTTCCTCCTTCTCTCTAAAGAGTATAACTGCATAAAATAAGAATCCACATGCAGTTTATTGACATCATGTTACTTGCAGAAGAAACAATTCATTCACATTGTTACGCATTCTAACATTGTGGATGTGAACTTGAACTTATGAATACAGAGGGAGGACTTGAAATTTATCTCCCAGCTCAGCTTCTGCTAGGTACCAGTTATATATTCAGGAAATAATTCAGAATGTAAGTTAGGTTGAAGCCATTGTCCTCTGAATCAGTGGCAGTGAGGTGTAATAGAAAGCTGCAAGCATAGTACCTGCAAGCAAATGCCAGTGTGGAATCCAATATTAGTATATGTTTGCCCTGCAGAAGAGCTCCTCAAATGACATTTTCACCTGTACAACTCATCACTGCCATGCAGACCTTCAAACCTTCTCCTAAGCTATATATCATTCTTAAAATTATACCTTCTAACCTATTTTTACCCTCTCTCCTCAGATAACCTGCAATCATAGGTAAATGATCTTAATGGATGGGTTTCCTAAGACCAACCCTTTAACACCGAATCTACTGAGGTGCTACAGGTTAGGTAAAAGCCCAAAGGTTCAGGTATTATCAGCATGCAAAAAAATTCTAGTCACAACTCTTATTCTGTTGATTTAGACACTGTAGGTGGAAATCAGAAGTATTTTTTGAAAAGAAAATCACACATACATTCACATACAAACACACTCACTATAAATGTGAAGAAAGAAAACCAATTTTCACCTCAACATCCTGAACTAAAAAGAGAAATCACAAACGACCCAGGAAAGCAATCCAATTTAGTCTAGTAGTGGCTGGCTTTGTCCTCTGCACTATGTTAGTAAGGTATTCATGTGATTTATAATCCACAGTCCTGGAGACTACAAAGGAAATTTAAGATTTTAATTAGTAGATTTATATAAACATATATATTTTACTGAATATGTCAAAGAACAAATAACATATAAAATTATAATAATAGAATTACACAATGTATTTAAGAAGGTATTATGATGCTTAACAAGGGAACTGTGTATGTCCCAACACTTATAATTGCTTTCAAGTACAATTTGGACCAAAAATTAGCATCAGGAGCCTACATTTTGGAAAGTAATAAAAAGATAAACTCAGAAATATATTGTTCCAGAAAACGCAGTTGGAGGTTGAGTTTTCCTATTTGTGCTGGAACTTATTTTACATTACCTTTAATGAAACAACTTTTTAAAAACTGATCTATCTTAGAGACATTTGACTCAAGAAAGCATCTCCATTGTGTTTCTCGACTCCTATTCAGAATTATACCAATCAGGAAATTTCTACCAGATGTATTAATATTAAATTCACCTTTAATTATTCTTTAAATATGAAAAAATATATGTTGCATATCTCAATTGCTTATAAATGATTAACTTCAAGAAGCAAACTTCAGCATTTCCTTCTTTAAGAAAAAAAGCGAATAACTTGGACCATAGGCATGCTGTTTATTTGACCACTAACATTTATTAAAAACCCATTGTTTGCAAAACAGTGCAAGAGTTTTCAACAAAGGAAGATTAAAATGACAGTCCACCCTCAAATTATCCAGGCAAGTGGAGATGGAAACCCAAGAAATAGTAATTAAAATGTACTAAAATCATAATATAACAGAAGCATGAGAGGAATGGTATTGCTCAGTTTGGCAACTTGCTTCAATAGCAATGCAATTGGCATTTAGGATGAGATGATCCTTTCTTGTATGCATTCTTTGGATCTTGTTCCTTAAATATTGTAGAATGTAGCCTCTCAGTAGCATTCTTCAACCATTATGACAGCCATCTTAATAACTGAAAAAGTCCCCTCTTATATTTCCAAATGCCTCCTGAGAGGATGAGATCACCCTCTTTGAAAACCACTGTTACTAGATAACATCTTGCAGTTTGATTCTGTCAAACCTCTCAGTATCAGTCCTATGAAAAGAAAGGATCTAGGAATCCACTGAGGTCTATTAAGATTTTCATGCATTCATATAAGGCTATACTGTTTATGGGCATTCTAAAAGGCAGAGTATAGTTAAGATATCTGTAATTCACTTTAAAATATTTTTATCATAGGCAACATTATATATATAATTTACATTTACATTCTAGATATAGTCATTTGCATTAATCAGGAATTCACGCAATAAATACTGTCAGCTCTCCTGACCAGAAAGTCTCTGTTACAGGAGTGACTAAATGAAGAGGTTCAGTTTCTTTTAGCTGCTGTCAGCACAAGAGGCTTTGATGAATAACACAGTGGCCTAAAAAAACGTGTGTTTACTAGTTCAACTAGTGGTGGTGAACATAGTGGATGGGCTGAAATAGTTTAGAGACACTTCTCATTCTTGCAAAATAATGACGATCTCTACCACAAACTGATCTATGCTAAACTGTATGCCTCACGCAGACACTGGAGAATTTTGAAGAGGACAAAGATTTGACTATTCCACCATAACTTCCCAACTATGCTATAATGAAAGCATGCCTCAAAGCAAATTCTGTCATATACGCAAACATTTATCAAACAATTACTCACTATCCAGTAAGTAGAAACAACTTATAGTACCTCCCTTGTCAGGTATATTACTTTCCAGTTCTCTGTCCTTTCTATGTTCTCTGATCAACTCTTTGCATGAAACGTACCCTAGAGTCAGATATGACAACTTTCCAAGGCAGAATATTATTATGCTTTATAGGAGGCTTAAGCATCCAGAAATTCCCCTAACCCAATAATGGCAACTGACATTTAGGAGGCAAGTTTCAGATGCTTAAACTCTACAGGATTCTTACAACCTGGTCACATGAAGTTGGGCAGTACCTAATGCACATAACTTCAATAACCTCTAGTTATCTATTCCAATTTCCCTTATTAGTTAATAGTCCATAATTCAACATGATTTTTTAACAGGCCACTATTTCCAACAATGAAAATGAATTTCTGACATACATTATTAAATTAAAAAGTACAGAATGTTGATACAGGTAACAGAGGTTTCTGAAATTCCCTCTTCAGAAATGTACTAGCTGATCATCCGTAGAATAAGGGTTAGGAAAACTGACTGTATCTAGAGATGAAATGTAAACTAAATAGTACTTATATATACATGCTATCCACACTTGCTATACTGAAATATTTTAAAGTAAAGTAATTATTGAGACCATAGAAACACTCTGGAATTAATCCCTAAAATTTCTGTACCCAGTCTTATAGTTGGACAATTTAGTTGTCTGATTAAACTTAAAAGAATGCTGATTTTAGAATATTTTCATGTATGTCTTCAATGAACCATTCATGCATATTTTAATTCAACACCTTAAACAACAGAAGGCTGAATATTCACCAAAGTTGTATGACTTTTTTGTGTCTGTTCACTAATAAATATTTATATGTGTGGCAGAATGTGGTCTAGGTCTTGAAGACAACTTGAAAGTAAGGTAGAGAAAAGACCAGATTGCATATAACTTTAATTATTGGTACAAGCTATCTAACTACAAAAAAAAAAGTAAAGAAAAAATACCTACATATGCATAACAAATTTCTTTGATATTAATATTCCTGTTTTTTTATGTAGATTTCCTCTGATTTTCACATCAAATTTTTTTCTCCCTGTCTTCTTGTTCTCTACCTCTGTACTCCCATACACAGTTATTTTGCCCTTGGGGAGACATTATTTCATCAGCAGTCCTATGTTTTTCTTATGAGGGTGCCAAAAAAACGTATACACATTTTAAGAAAGGAAAATACTGCACTAAAATTGTAATACTCTGTATATACCAATAACAGAAGATGACTACAAGTCACATTTGACTTCTGCAATTACAAGAAGTGCTCAAAATGGTTACCATCAGTGTCCAGATTACTTTTGATTATGCTAAACTACTGTTTGAGCAACACTGACCAAAGTGTCCACTTGTATCGCTGCTCATTCTGTTTCAATTTCTTCCCAAATTGCTGCCAGTGTAGCCGGTTTTCTACGGTAAAGTCAATGGGTGTTAAGTCAGGAGAATATTCTTGAATTTCAAATACCACTTCAAAATGGTTTTGCGCTCCTCAAAGAACATCCATGCTTCCTCCGTTTTCTTTGACTGACCTGCCTGTTGCATGGTGACACTACCATTCATTTGATTAATGCCTTCTTTTGAATGAATGTCATACTACACATTACTACCATAATTCAACTTCAAAAAGTAATAACACAGATAACATTTCTTAAAATATGTATACTTTTTTTGGCACCCGTATATTCATCAATTCCTCTCCTCTGATTCCTTTTCTTGATCCTATAAACAAAGTCTAATCTTACAATTAAATAAACACTCTCTAATTCCTATCCTTATTTAAAAATCTGCATTATTTCTTTAATTTACCTCTAAACTTTGAAAGAGAAGTCTGCACCAATCATTTTCCATTCTTAGGCTCCCCTCAACTCTTCCAATGTGTTTTAAACAGTCGTACTAAAATTTTTAAACCAAGCTCTCCTAATTATTAGATTTGATGACCTCCCCTCTGTCTTTACTCAAAAATTTCTCCTTACCTTCTCACACTGTTTACCATCATATTAATCTTTTCCTATCCTTCCTTTCACAATCTTTCTAATATCTTTCACAATTTCAGCTAGTGTTTTTAGTTTTATTCCACAAATGTACTTTCTTTACCATTTCTTAAATTTTAGCATTCCCAAGTGCTTTTAACTTCATCATGATTTTCTATACTTTATCATATTCTTTTTCTTATCAACAACACACCAATTAACATGGTTTTAAGTATCAACATTATGGTGACTTTTAAAAATATTATCTCCTCCTGTAACTTCTTTTGAATTCCAGACTTACATTGTCTCCAATACCAAGCCTTTTAAACTCAAATAAACCCAACAGAATACATTATTTCTTAATCATATCCATTTTAAACGTCAAGCCTGCTCAGCAGTTGCCACGAATCCAAATTCCAATCTGTAGGGAAAGTGCAAATATAACAAAAGGGACAATGGTTTTCCCAGAACTCTAAATGATTGGAAGTGATAATTGCATAAGACATTTGAGGGTTGAGGCAAGACTGATCTTAAATATGCCTTTATAGTAGTAACTGATACTTATTTGTTAAGTGCCTCCTGAGGTAGGTGGCTCCAGCTAACTATAAAATTCATTTTACTCACTAGGATATGCAAGCCTAGGCAGTACCACAAGAAATCATCACTCTGTCCCAAGATGGCACTTAAGGCCTTCTCTAATGAAAAGATGAAAATCCATTTTAAAAATGTTTATTAGAAAGGATACCAAATTAGAATTTTCATGATTCTCAGATCGTTCTTATGTCACAAATCTTCTCTTCTTTAATTTTCTTAGTTAATAGCATCATCACCCATCAAATCAACCAATATAGAGAACTGCTTTGTCTTCAGCCCTCATTTTCATAATTCCATATAGAAGTGTTCACCAACTTTTGTTAATTGTAATTTAAAAATAATTTTTCTCCATTTAATAAATATTACCTTAATGTAAATACTCATCATTGTAGTAGCTTTGTTAATCTATTGTTCTTCCTTCATACCCTCCCCCATGGACATGTGTCATATTTTCAAAAAGGTTATCTCATTTAAAAAAAAAAAAAACATTGTAGAATACCTCTAGGTAAAACTATTCATGATTTAAAAATATCTAAAGAATCAATTTCAAATTTCTTAGCTGTTCTCTGTATCTCTTTGTATGAAAATAACATCCTGATGTCATGTCCAAGTTTAAGAAGTATTTTCTCCACAGATTGATATTTTACTCCATATTAGGAAATAATCTTTGCATCTTCTAAACTCCTTAGAATTTGATTTTACCTTTCTCATCATGCTTTTAACTTTCGATCTTGTATTATAGCTATTTGAGTGCATTATTTGGAATGTTGACTCCAATAAATTATACAGGTTATGGTTGTCAATCTAAGATAGTTTTAAGTTCTGAAGAGATACTTTTTTTTCTGTTCTTATATACCTTAGTAACCAAGACTAAGTGAAAAGATAATGCCCCTATCTCAAACTCTATGACTCTGTGAAGCCTGGCTCATCTTTATTTCACTGGACAGCAGGTAAGAAAACCGGAAAGCTGGGTTGATGACTATTGTTTCACAACTATTAAAAGGAAATAAGGCAAACTTTATCAAAGGAATGACAAAAAAAAAAAAGATTGGATTTCAAAATGTCCAAAAGTAATAATAACTCAAGTAGCACAGTTATCTTCCAGTAGTCTCCTCTTGAAATTTCATTTTATAATAAGTAGAAAGGCCAAGCAGATGGCCACTGGTTGGCAAAAAACCACCTTATACATTTTGTATGTTGTACAAGTAGCCACTGTCCTAACTTCTAACACCATAGGGTAGTTTTGCCTGTTTTGTACTTTATATAAATGAGACCAGCACAGCGTGTACTACTTTATGTCTGGCTCCTTTGGCTCAACTTTATGTCAGTTATATTAATTCAGATTGTTATAGCAAATATAGTTTGTTCAATTGGTGTTATATAGTATTCCATTGAGCGAATTCACCACAATTTATATATCCATTATATTTTTGATGGAAATTTAGGCTGTTTTCTATTTTGAGTGACTATACTTTGTAGTATTACGTCATTACCTTTCTTGTGCATGTGTTTTGGTATACTGCCTGAAATTCTGTTAGGTATATATCTTCATAACTTAGTATGAAATTGTTGGGTCATCTGGAATGCACATGATTTTAGTAGTTAATATCAATGTCTATGCCACAGGGGTTCTAACAATTTATACTCCAACCAGCAGTACATGTTTACATTACTCTAAGAAATTTTTTTTTATTTTATCTGTCATGACACGTGCTCTTCCCTTATATTTTCATTCTAATAAAGGAAGTTGAGAAATTTCTCATGTATTTATCAGCCATTTGGGTATCTCTCTTTGTGATGGTCTTGTTCAAATTGCAAGACAATAATACTCTTGGATTATCTTTGTTTTTTTAAAAAAGATTTTTAAATTAAAAATATAGCTAACATACAATATTGTATTAGTTTCAGAGGTACACCATAGTTATTCAAGAAGGGATCTCCATAGTGAGTCCAGCAACCACCTGACACAGTACTATGCTATCACAACATTATTGACTATACATTCAATATTATTTTATATTAATTTTAGGTGTATAGCATAGTATTAGAGGTTTATATATTTTAAGACGTAATCCCCCTAGTAGTTCCCACCTGGCACTATACATAGCTATCATACCATTCTCTATGCTTTACTTTATATCCCATGACTACTTTATAACTACAATGTGTACTTCTTAATCTCTTTACCTTTCACCCTGTACGTTTCCTTAATGGAGAAGTTATTTACATATTCTTGATCTAACCCCTCTCAGTGATATGTATTACAAACAACCAATCATTGATTAGCTCTTCACTATCTTCATACTGTCTTTTGATAAGCAGAGTTCTAACATTTAATGTGGTACAATTTTCCAAGTGTTTCCTTCACATTTAGTGTTTTTGTGTCATGTTTAAGAAAACTTTGCTTACCCAAAGATCATAAAGACATTCTCATTTTTTTTTCCAGAAACATTCTAGGTTTTACCTTTTAGAACTACACATTATAACTGCTGTCTGCATGACATTTATTTGGAGAATGGCATAAAGCCCTGTTTGTTTGTTTGTTATATGGCTATTCAATTGTCACAATGCACTTGACCGAATAGAGTAAATTCTACCCTTTACTCTTCTTTGTCAAAAATCAAGTGTGTGTTATAGTTTGGATTCTTGATTCTTAGATGTTCCATACCTATATATGTCTAGCCTGTGTCAGTACTACCCTTTTTTAATACTGTCATTTTGTAATAAATCATGACATTTGGTAGCATATGTTCACTACTTCACTTTTCTTTTTAAAGATTGCTTTTTTATTTTTGCTCCTCTATATTTCCTTTAATGTAGAGTCAGATGCACACTGCTAGAGTTTTGATTGGTTTGAGTTCAATCTGTAGGTCAATTTAAGGAAAACTGACCACATAAATCACGGATATAGAGATCCTTTCATTTACTAAGTTCTTCTGTATAGAGGTTTTTGCACAGCTTTCACTAGACATATTTCTAAGTACTTCATATTACAAATATTATTGCAATAGGAATTGTTTTTTCTCATTTAGTGTGAGAGGAACAGCTTTTAAAATTCTACAAACCAAAATATACGGTGATGGAAAGAGAACTGACTCTGGGTGATGAACACATAACACAAAACATAGACAATGCACTGTAGACTTGTACACCTGGCGTCTATGTAATTTTTACTAACCTGTGTTACCCCAATAAATTTAACAATAAAAAGAAAAAAAAATTCTACAAATCAGTATTTTGTTTAGCAGCATATTATTTAATTCAGGTTGAATTTCTGTAATTAATTTTTATCAGATTAAACTTCTATTTCTAGTCTGATAAAGTCTATAAAGACGAGGTATTGATTTTATCAATGTTTTTCTCTGCAACTACTGAAATGATTAAACAACTTGCTTTTATTGTTAATGTGGTACAACATATTAATTGATTTTTAAATGTTAAATTAACATTGTGTTCCTGAGAAAACAGAAATTGTGACATCACAATATCCCTTTTATAAGTTATTACATTTGATGAATTGTTTTCTTTAAGATTTTCCATTTTGTGCTTCTAAGTAAAATTGCCTTTTGATTTTTCTGAATTGTAATGTCCTCATCAAATTGTTTCAAAGTTATAATAATCTCATAAAATTAGTTAGAAATTTTTCCACATTTTCTATTTTATGGAAGAATTTACATAGTATATTCTTCATTTCCTTGTTAAATGCTGTGTAGAATGTATTTCTGAAGCCATCTTGGTCTCAAATATTTTTCATTGAATATTTAAGTCTTTGATAGTTATAGCTGCTTATATTGTGCCTCTCGTCTTGTGTAAGTTTTGCATTGTTTTTTTTAGAGAAATTTGTCTACTTAATATTAATCTTACAACTGAACATGCTTCCCTCAAAAAAAGATAGGGAGGAGGAGGACAAGATGGCGACCGGAGAGGAGGTCCCTAAAGCCTCTCCAAGAAAACACAACTGAACGGCCACCCAGGAGACAAGAAAGAGGACCCTCAGTGACAAAAAACAGCAGCTGAGACATCCACGCATCACCAGTAAACACCTAAGGTTTGGAGAGAAAGGGGCGAGTGGGAGAGAGGGGAGGGAGCAAAGATGGATCGCAACAGGACCCGATTGCGGCTGACTGCAGTGCATGGGAGGGGAGAAGCCAAGAGGCGACAAGAGAAAAAGCTCTAGCAACAGTGGGAATCGTTGGGGAGCTGGGCTGGGGAGCTGGAATTTGGGGCGGCGAGTTGGGGACAGACCTTGGGAGCCGGCCTCTGGAACTCTTGAGAGGTGGCAGGGCTGAGCGAGGACTCTGAAATGCAGAGACGACATCTTGGCTCCAGTCTCCCTTGGGACTCACAGCGCAGGCTCGCGTGGCTCCTGCACGGGACTGCAGGTTCTTGGTCCCAGCCCGCTGCAGGGGTGAGCTGGCTGTCTCGTGGGCAGTGCACAGTCCCTACACAGACGGAGCTGCAGCTCCTCTTCTGGCCCGCTGCGGAGGCGGACCAGCTGCTGGCGCGGTGTGCCAGCTCCTGCATGAGGTTGTAGCTCCTGTTCCCCATGTGCTGCGCTGCAGAGGCGGACCTGCTGCCGGCGCTGCGTGCGCAGCTCCTGCGTGCGCAGCTCCTGCGTGCGCAGCTCCTGCGTGCGCAGCTCCTGCGTGCGCTGCTCCTGCGTGCGCTGCTCCTGCGTGCGCTGTGGAGGCGGGGCGGCTGCCTTCCTACTGCAGGGTAAGACACACAGCTTCAAACTTGTGTGCATGCCTGCTTGCATGCCCCTGGGTCCTAAAAGCAGTGCGAGCCTGCAGACTCTGCCCCAACATCTGGCCATAGAAGCAGGCCCGGGAAGAAAGGCGGGTTTGATGGCATTCGCCCCAGCCAGCAGGAGCAGCCTAGGACTGCAACACCCAGTTTCCCCAGCATAGGGCAGAAGGAGGAGCTGCCCCGGTGTGCCTTTTGTTGGCCTCTACCATTTCCTACAACCTCCCCAACCAACTAACTAACTACAGGAAGCAGAGGGACCATGATAGATGTGCACTGCCTCCAAACATAACAGGATACCAAAAATAAGAAATAAACAGGGGGAGTTCCCTGATGGTGTAGTGGCTTAAGGCTTTGGCATTGGCACTGTCAGCGCTGCGGCCTGGGTTCGATTTCCAGTCAGGGAGTTAACCACATACCAAAAAGCAAAAAAAAAAAAAAAAAAAAAAAAAAAAAAAAAAAAAAAAAAAAAAAAAAAAAAAAAAAAAAAAAAAAAAAAAAAAAAAAAAGAGAGAGAGACTATTCCTTCTTTTCCAGTGCAAATAGAACATTCTCAAGGATAGACCACACACTGGGACACAAAAGTAGCCTCAGCAAATTCAAGAAGATCAAAATCATACCAAGTGTATTCTCAGACCACAAAGCTTTGAATTTGGAGATCAACTGTAAAAGGAAAGCGGAAAGAAGCACATACACATAGAGATTAAACAACAGCTTATTAAAAAAGGACTGGATAAAAGAACAAATAAAAGATGAGATTAAAAAATATATAGAAATACAACGTATCAGAATTATTGGGACACAGTGAAAGCGGTAATAAGAGGGAAATTTATATCATTACAGGCCTATCTCAAGAAACAAGAAAAATCACAAGCAAACATCTTAGCATCCCATCTAAAAGAACTAGAAAAAGAAGAGCAGACAAAACCCAAAGGCAGCAGAAGGAAAGAAATAATAAAAATTAAAGCAGAG
>PVJL010008588.1:0-40030 GCA_004026885.1 Lyroderma lyra
AAAAAAAAAAAAGGACTGTTAACCAAAATACGCCATAAACTCTTAAAACTCGACAATAAGAAAAACAACCTGATTTTAAAATGGGCCGAAGGAACAGACACCTCATCAAAGATGACATACAGGTGGCAAGTAAGCATATGAAAAGATGCTCTACATCAGATGTCATCAGATGGCCCAAATCCAAACACTGACACCACCGAATGCTGGTGAGGGCGTGGGGCAACAGGCACTCTCCTTTGCTGCTGGTGGGAGTGCAACGTGGTACAGTCTCTTGGGAATATGGTCCCAAAGCTAAACATTCATTCTCTTACTATACAAGTCAGCAACTGCACTCCTTGCTATTTACCCAAAGAGACTGAAAATGTCTGTCTACACAAAAACCTGCACATGGATGTTTACAGTAGTTCTATTCATATTTGCCAAAACTTGGAAGCAATCGAGATGTCCTTCAATAGGTGACTAGATAAATTCCTCCAGACAGAGGAATTATTCTTCAGCACTAAACAGAAATGAGCTATCAAGCCACGAAAAGACATAGAGGAACTTGAAGTGCCTATTATTAAGCAAAAGAAGCCCATGAGAAAAGGCTACGCACTGTACAAGTCCAACTATATGACATTCTCGAAAAGGCAAAACTATGGAGACAGTAAAAAGACCAGTGGTTGCAGGGTGTGGGGAGATGACTAGGCAGAGCACAGAGGACATTTAGGACAGTGTAGGCACTCTGTATGATGCTATAATGATGGATACATGTCATTATACACTTGTCCAAACCCATGGAATACACAACTAGAGTGAACCCTAAGGAAAACTATGGACTTTGCATGACTACGATGTGTCTTCGTAAAAAGCAAACAAACAAACAAAAATAAAGACCACTTGCGTGAGTGACGTTGATCACGGGGAAGGATATGCACGTGTGGGAGCTGGGGGATATGGAAAATCTCTGCACCTGCCTCTCAATTTTGCCCATGCAATGAAACCCCATATAAAAATTAAGTGACAGTGTTAGGAGAACGCGTGGACCAACATGCAGGGAGGGTGACGAACCTGGAGAGGGCATGGAAGCTGTCCCCATACCTTGCCCTATGCACTGAACAGACCAATAGGAAATGCAGACATGATGGCGTGTGACTTGCAAGGCTAGGTCATAAACAGACACTGGGGTTTCCATCTTGTTCTCTGAGATCACAGGAAAGCCAAATGTCATGTTATGAGGACATCAAGGCAGCCCTATGGGCCAGCCCACCTGCCAACAGTGGCCAGCATGGAAGCGAGCCAGCCCGGTCCAGCCTTCGGATGACAGCAGCCCCAGATGACGGCTCAACTGTACCCCACTGAGAGCCCCAGAGTCACAGCCACCCAGGAAAGATGTTCCTGAATTCCTGATCCACAAAAACTACATGAAATAAAAAGTGATAAGTATTGTTTTTTGTTGAGGGTTGTTTTTGTTTGTGCTTTAAGAATTTTATTGACAACTGCAGGCATTACCTCTTTAGCACAGCACAGTTTCTGCAATCAAGCTATTTTTTTCAAGACTTGGTTTTTTAGAGCAGTTTTAGGTTGACAATAAAATCGAGAAGGATCTGCTCTTGTTTTAAGCCTTAGTTTTAGGAATGATTCGTTTTGTTCTGATATAGGAAGACAACTGTGGGTCCTAAGATTGAATGAAAACCTGTGTTAAATACACACATGTATGTGTTCTTCTAGAAAAAAAAAGTCCATAAATTTCAAAAGATTCTCAAAAGACTTAAGCCCCAGAGAAAAAGATGAAGAATCACTGTTTTAAACAATAAATGGCCAGTGGAAAAGGAGATATTCTTTTAGATTTAATTTTCACAGTACCCAGTCACATAAAAACCACACATGTGATCACTTAACTAGTTTGTCAAGACACTGCTTGTCCAAGTCTGCTCCCACTCTGTCCTTTGTGCAAAGCCTCAGACGAACGTGGCTGCGGGCAGAATGATTCAGGAGTTAGTGAGCAGGGAGGAGCAGCTACGCCTACGGCTGCCCGCGTCTTGTGTGTGCTCTGGACCGTGCCTGGGCTCAGGGACCCACGTCTCAAGGCCCAGGATCCCATTTCTATGTTCGAGCCACATGAACTAGGTGTCAGAGGTGCTAGCTACCTCTTCCAGCTGTGGCCTCTACATCATCAAAGCGCAGTTGGCACCCAGTCGTTAAATTCTGGAAGGGACTGGGTGACACCAGTGTACAGGGTGGCCCAAAGATAGACATACAGTCGCATCAATGAAATTCATTACCACAGACTGGAATTCATGCTATACTGTGTGTCACAGGGTACTGGACAGGTCACAGTACCTGTCCCTTTGTACCTGTACCCTGTGGGACACCTTCTAGTTCTTTACCTGTAAAACGGGGCCAGTGTAATACACCGCTTTCCAATCCCAGACATTGATCAAATAATACTGGGACGGCCCTCAAATGAATACTTTAAATTTCATCTTATTTCCACCAATGTGATATATCAATCCTAAAGCAGGATGAAAAATCTTTGTAGGGATAAAACCATTAAAAAAAATTAATGTTCAAATTTCAGTTAAACATGCAAAACTGCATCTGTACTTAAAAAAAAAAAGTTTAAAAATACTGTACTTAAAAAATAACCCAAAAGAACACTAGTGATTTTGGGCCGAATGTTTGTGATTTTTTTCCCTCCTCTCCCCTCTCCTTTTCTGTTTTCCTTTTTTTTTTTTTTTTTTTTTTGTAAATAAGTAGTGTGTTATTTTAAAATGAATATAAGTAGGACAGCAACAGTTAGCACGCTGCTGTGTCGGGCACCATGCCAGCTGCCCTGCACACATCGTCTCACTGATCCTCACAACAACTACAGGGGGATGGTTTCATCACAGTCACCTCCTCCACCAGACCAGGACCTGCTCCTCAAGGTTAAGTCCTTTTCTCCAGGACAAAGGACATGACGAAGAGTCTTCTTAGCCTATGGCTCATAATTGACTGTGCTCGGGGAATACCCTGCATAAGCGATGACAAACCACCCACTGGGTTTCCTAGCCAACCTGGTCCCGAACACCACGATGACAATGCGGGGGTCTGGGCGAATGCCACACACACCAGGCATCCGCGTGCCGAGAGAGCCATCAGGATGGCCATCCAGAGACAAGGTCGGGGGAGACCCGCTTTCTGGCCTTCGGCCCAGGGAGGACAGGAAACAGCACGAGCTGAAAGAACCCTCGTTTGATCCCTTTCTGGAGCAGGGGACAGACAGACACAAAGCCAGTCTCTTACCAATGACGACGGTCACCACTCACTGGGCCCCGATCAGGTCCTGGGCACTGGTCCCAGTGCTTTATGGGTATTAACTAATTTTAATGCTCAGCACATCCCTACGAGGTCTGTGCTCTCAGGGACTTCACCTTACAGATGCGGCAAGGAGAGGGGGAGCCCGTGAAGCCGGGCTGGAGGCACCCTCATGGTGAAAAGCCACTGTACTGTGTTCCAGGATTTGCCGAAAGTTTGCCAAGGTCGCTGGTCACATGACTGGAGGGCGCATCAGTCCGTGGAGGGCGGGAAAGAGAAGTGACACAGTCACACACACACACACACACACACACACACACACACACGTCCTCTGGGGCGGGGGCAGGGAGGAAGCAGGCTAGGGGAGTACAGGCACAGATCAGATTTGCTTCTGAATCACCTTGCAGGGACAGCTGGAGGACAGAGTGGAGGGCAGGAGTGACAGGACGGAGACCAGATTCACAGTCGGGGAGAGGCAAGAGGAGGGCCTGGCTTGGTTTGAAGTTCAAGGACAAAAATATCACTCCTTTATTCTTTCATTCTGCTTGTGTGTTTCAATCCCCAGTGGTACCTAACACAGAGCTGGTCTAAAGAGGATGATTAACCCATGTTAAATTATTGATGCCACTGCTCAGAAGGTGTGACCACCAGCGACAGAACCAGCCAAGAGGACTGCACACTCACTGCTTCACCTCATCACAGACAGGGCGCCATGACTTGTACAGTGCTGAGCCACGAGGCTGCCTCACTGTCCTCTGTGGGGACATGGAGCTACCCAGCCCCTGGGCTGCGTCCCTGTGCCTGAGCTGCTGCCTAATTCACTCAGCACTCAATGTGCCACCTAGAGGACAGCTACAGGAGGACTTCAAAAACAGTTTAAACATCCAGCCGCTTCCTTAAAGTGGAATGTTTACTTTCAATACTTCTAATGCAAGTACTCCAAGTCTTCGATCTCTTCTGACTACCAACCCTAATCCTACTTCTCTCTCGTCTCCCCAGAGATTGGCACGGCTGTGACTTAGGGACATATCACTCCAGACTTAAATAATAATAATCTTACGTACAAATAGATGTGCATATAAAGCCACTGCAAATATACAGTACTGTTACTCGTTTTTACAGAAACATTATTACTCCAAACACATGTTCTCAGTATATCTGAGACGGAATAGAAGTCTAGGGCTTTCCTTGTACACAGCTGTCTAGTATTCCGCCCCGGGATCCACCACACTTTATTTACTCACGTATTGTGCGCGTTTAGGTCGTTGCTAATTTTCTTGCTATACCCAACAAGCCCTTCTCTTGTCACACGCCTTCAACCTCTCGTTCTTTCCTCGCCTTAAGTTTATACAATCCTCCAGCTGCTCTCACCTTGGCCATTTAAACCACAGGGACAACCTGGGCACGAGCAGGGTGAACAACGGGCGGCTCTTTCGTCCCAGAACGTGCTGGGCACCGGGACCCGCCCCAAAGGCCACACTACCTGCTCCTCCCATCAGGGCACCGCCTCTGCTGTCACTTGCTGCTGGACCGCCCCCCCCCCACACACACACACACACACATGCCTACAAAGGCAGGGAGAATGCCCCTGAGTCTTACCCACCCCTCGGAGTCCTCACTCCTGACCCAGGATGGCACAGACGCTTCTGGAAGGAACGGAAGTGAGAGGGGAGCCCTGTCCTATAGCTTGTCCTCATCTGTAAGCTTCTCCCAACTCCACCAGGACGCAAGTCAGCAAATCCCATGGGAAATGCTCGTAACTGAATACCCTAAGTGCCAGGATTTGCCTTCTGCTTTCTAGAGGGGAACAAAAGAGATGGGATCAGCAGCCCTGCCTGCGAACGCTCTCCCTGTAATTGCGCCACATCTCTTGACCACCGTTTCCCTCCCTCTGGTTTCGGAGACAGCAGCCACGGGCCAAGGGTCGGGCTGATTCTTTGTCCCAGCAGCGCGGCCTCGTGGCACCATGCAGCCTGCCAAGGCCCCTGGCCTGGGAACCACAAGCTTCCGGTGAGTTCCAGCAACAGGACCGTCCCTCGTAAGCCGCAGGCGCCATGCTCCTCGTCACGGCGGACGTTCCAGACCGGTGCTACTATTTCGGGCTGCATTTTCGGACCCAGGGTGCTCAGTCGGGTCGAGAGGCGTCTGCCGGGTTTCACAACCGTCCCCGCACGGGCCACCTCCGCCCTCCCCGGATGAGGCCCAGAATCATTCCTCCTCAGCCCCGGCACACTCAGTCCTCCTGGAAGCCAGCAGGGCTCTGCCTGTGTCCCCAGGAAAAGGACATTAAGCCCAGGTCCCTCCTGGACAATGCCGGAGGGCTCCCCCAGGCGGCCACAGCATGTCACCTCCCCGGGGCAGCAAGGGACGGGGCTGGGGGGGGGGGGGCGGGGGAGGGGACCTGGAGGGGTGGGTCCAGCGGCATGAGGCTTGGGTGTGAAGGGAGCTCACAGCAGGTCTGTCTGCCCACGCCGTCTCCCAGCGCCCGGCCACGGGGCACAGGTACACGAACAGACGGTGGAGACAGGTTAACTGCAGCATCGCAGAGAAGGGATCGGGGAGGAGGAGGAGGGCCGCACCGGCCCCGGAAGGCGCGTGGGCTTGCTGGCAGCGCGCAGGCGCCTTCCAAAGGCAGCAGCAGGAGGAGCCACCGACCACGGGGCAGGGGGCGGCCCGGGCAGTCACGTAACTTACCGTTGCTTGAACTACAGCCCTTCCCCACCTGGTGAAATATTACCCAGCCATTAAAAATCACAGAGAAAAACATCACGACCGCCTAAACCTGCTGAAAGCACGTGGCTAAGCGAAAGCGGGAGGAGGGCTCTAAGGCGGTTCCGGAAGTATTTCTGGGAAGAAAAGCGCGCCCCCCCCCCACGTCTGTGTATGTGGGAGTGCCCGGGGCTGACGCACAGGCACGTGCTAGGGACAGGCGGGGTGCTCGGTGGCCGTGTTTGTTTGCGCGGTTTTCCAAGCGCTCTGTGCCCCGCGTGGGTTACTGCTGCACCGAGGAGAGTCAGAAGTCACTCCTCAGGCCATCTTCCCCTTGGCCCCCCAAAAGAAGTCACACGGGAGGGGTGCACGTTTCTGCGCAGGCGCATTAGCCGTGTGTGAGCAGGGGGGCAGCCTGTGGTGGGGAGGGGGGTTGCTGGGACGTGGGGAGGGGCTTTGCTGGGACATGGGGAGGGGCTAAGAGAAAAGGAGGGCCAACTCAGCTGGGGCCAGCCTGGCGCGGCGCCCTGGCAGGCATGTCCCGTGTCCCGTGGTTCATCAGCTGCCCTCTAGCTGGGCCTGAGCCTGGCTGAACAGGTTTGGCCTCTTCGCCCTTATTTTTTTTTCTTTTAAAGCTGTTGTGTCGCTTTGCTAAAATCCTCATTTTTCCGAGTTATTACGCTTTCAGTTCCGCGTTGGTCCTCTGCACGCCCTCTGCTCAACGGGAACAGACATCGTGGGCCCAGGTGACAGCCGTCCCTCCTCCCCGGCTGCAAAGACGGCACCTGAGGGACAGATGGCTGGAGCGTCCTGAGAAAGCAGTTTAGATGCCGCCACGCAGGCTGCCCCTGACTCAGGCGGGGCCACGGACACCCCCAGCCCAGGGCTGTTCAGAAACCACTCCTGAGAGCGAGCGTGGGCCGCCATCTGAGGCCTTGGGAAGAGCCAGAGAAAGAGAGACATCAGGGTCTGGGGTCAGAGCGCTGGCTGAATGGTCCCCCAAAGCAGGAAGGACAGCAAAGCCTCGGCCTGCTGCTGGCACGCCCAGCCCCAGTGCTGTGTGGTGTTCCCAGGCACAGCCTCTTAACTGGTGGCCCGAGGAGAAGGCTCCTGAAAGGAGACAAAGGTAACAAGGCAGTCATGAGGTGCTCGTCCTGCCCCCGAGGCTCTCTCCTGCCCTGCCGGAAAAGGGGACCACGGACCGGCACCGGCTGAACCCGGGGCATGCCTGCACCACGCCAGCACTACGCCAGCACTTCCAGCAGGCTCTTCTCACGTCCCCCTCACCACCATCCTGTGAGGGGAGCACACCGCCCCCCGCCTTGCCCACGAGCTGAGCGACCTGCTAAGCGAGGAGCTGTCACGGGGGCTGGAGGGCCAGCACTGCCCCACGCATGACCTCCCACTCTGCGCACCTCCTCACTCATCCCACAGGTATTGGGGGCTCCTCCTCTCCGCCAGGCACCATGCTGGGCTGGGGAGCTACAAGACCCCAACTCGCACAGGAGACAGACGGATAAGCAGAGGAGCAAAGAGCAGAAAGGTGTGGGCCAGGGTGAGGTTCGGTGCCATCCTGAAGGAGGCTCCACCCACAGGCGGGTGGGGCGCCACGGAGGGGCACGACCACGGGAGTGGGACTCACGTCTTAGAGGACCGCTCTGGCAGGAAGGACGGAAAGGGGCCCCTGGCAGGAGATTCCCGCAGGGATCCGGGCGAGCAGACCACTGCGGGTACAAGAGGGTGGTCTGCCAGGAGAGATGCTATTAATAAAAAAGGCAATCAAGACTAGAGAGCCGGTAGGAGTGTGCAGGGAGCTGTGCAGAACCCCCAGACCTGGGCATCTGGGTGGCAATGACCACAGAAGGGGACGTGTGCAGGCTGGATGGGGGAGCTGATGAGGTCATCACTGAACTCAGACTCCATTCCCTAGGCCCATCCAAGTCTCTGGAAATCCCCTCCTCCAGCCAGCCCTCGGGGGGACAAGGGGGCAGAGAAGAGCCATATAGCTGACGGATGGCCAGCACGCAGAAGGGAGGCACCCCATCGGCCAGGGTAACCCATCGGCCAGACAGGCGGCCGGCACGCAGAAGGGAGGCACCCCATCGGCCAGGGTAACCCATCGGCCAGACAGGCGGCCGGCACGCAGAAGGGGGGTGCCCCATCGGCCAGGGTAACCCATCGGCCAGACAGGCGGCCAGCACGCAGAAGGGAGGTGCCCCATCGGCCAATTTGGGAATGACGCCAGAAGACTGTTCCTTTGGGGCTGCTCCCACACACCTGGCACTCAGCCCTCCTCTGTCTCCACCAGCGGTGGACACCCTAGCTCCCAGATGGCCACCATTGCCACAGAGGTCACCACACAGCAGGCGTCACCAAGGGCAGAGCCAGTTCCTGGAAAGCACTCTGGGACTCCAGACTTCAGCAGCTCAATCAGCGAAGGCTCCATTGAGACAAGAAAGGGAACAACCAAGATGTTCCAAACAGGAAATGATCCCATGAATGAGGGCTCTGGTGGCACAGGGTAAAGGTCATCTATCCCTTTGTCAGAGCCACACGTTCAAAACACTTAAGGGGTCATCAGACCCAGACAGTGCTGACTGTCCCCGAAGGTGTCCCACCCGTCCAGTGCCGATCACCGGATCGGTCACCTGCGGTGTACAGCCGGAAGAGATACGGATCTGCGTGGGGGGCGGCCAGCTTCCCTCAGCCTATCAGACGGTCATCAAATGGTGACACATTCTCCAGGACCTTAAAGCATCTCAGAAACCACTCTGAAGATAACGGCCGCAAGAACTAACCACGCGACATTCTGCACAAGGCGCCCCCCCCCCCCGCCCCTGCAGGCAGAAAAGCAAACCACCCCGGAAGGCAGCCCCTGGGCACGTGGGTGCTGAAGCATTCGTTTCAGGTAAGGCTGCCCTATCTTTCTGGCCCAGTTGGTGCGCTTATAGAGCATTTGATTTATCCGCTCAGGCAAAATTCCAGAAGTACGAGGCACTGGGACCTGCAGGGAGCGTTGCTCCACGAAGCCAACAGGCCTGCTGCACAGTAAAGGACCCTGCGGGCACACAGAGAGCCAGAAGAGCTTCAGACACGATGGGCCGGGTGAGCTGCGTTTGGGCGCCACGCACAGGTCAGCCCTCCCTCTGAAGGCCAACTAAGGGGACGTCGGCACCAGGCCTGGGCACAGGACTCACGCCCCCACACTCGGGCCATCTGGACTACCCTGGGCTCACGCATTCGGGTCCGTAGCTGGGTCAGGTGCCTCCTTCCTTAGACAATCTTTTTGGTCTCCTCTCTAGGGCTGAATTGCCTACATGCAAAAAAGAAATGTTTTATTTTTAAAACCAAACCAAACAAACTAAATAGGGAACACACCCAGCCAATCCTTGAAGTCCCTTTTTAGCTCCAAGATAAGTGTGATTCTGTGAGACCAACATGCAAAGCCCCTGGGCTCCCCTAACAACACGGATCTCCTCCCGCCAGGGACATGTATGGAAAGGACAGAACAGAAAACCATCAGCGTCGGGACCTCGGGAGCCGCAGAATACTCTGAAGCCGTACGAAGCAGAAGCACGGAGCCAACATGGAATGAGTCTGACCTGAACTGGAAACACTTCAAATTACGGGGTTTGGAAAAGCTTGACCATGAGGTCAGCCCTGTGTCCACAACCCTGCTTCCCAGGAAGGTGGGGAGATGGGCCTGCTTCAGAGGAACTGAGTAGAGAAGGACCTCCTGGCTGGGGAGGGAGGCTGACCCCGGTGGCCGGACACCAGCAGCGCCCAGTCAGCACCATGGTGGCTCCGCGGAGAGAGAGCACGTCTCGGGGGATACATGTGAACCGGTACCTGTCAGCGGCCTCTGCGGGGACGGAGTGAGAGGCAGACTTAATTTGCACTGTCTACACCCTTTGGTGCTCGTTTTAATTAAACATGTGTGTGCATTCCCTATTCAAAAATAAATGAATAGTAACACATGGCATGCCAAAGTAAAATCGGGGACAGTAAAAAAAGACAAAGATAATTTAAAATTTCTCCTAAGGGGGACCACATGCGGAGGGCTGAAGCCAGTGAAAACCACAATGAAAAACCAAGAGCCACGTGCCTAGCCACACCCACCTCTGCCTCCGGTTCGACAGCAAGCCCATCTCCCGGCTCGCCTCCTCCGCCCCTGCCCTCAGCACCTCAGCCACGGCAGCCTCCTCTCCTGCCTCCTGCCCGTAACTGGGCTCGTCCACCACACCTCAGGGGGGCGCTCCGCCCCCCTCGGCTTGTGATCACATGATGGGGCAGTTCGTCTGTTCATGCCCGGTCCCCACGTGGGCAAAAGTGAACCTCCCCATGTTAGCCGAAGCGTTATCTCGCATCCCACACGCTCCGCTGCTTGTAAATGTGACTCTGACATTTCCCATCGAGAGGTGGGACCTGGTGGGCAGGAGTGACATTCTGGGACTTGAGGCTAGGCCACAAAAGGCCTCTTGTACCTGGCTCTCTGGGGACACCCACTTGGAGCTCTGAGCTGCCATGGATGTGGCCTGACTGCTCTGACCTTCGGTGCCAAGAGGAGCCCATGGCAGTCCACGTGAAGAGATTGAGATGTCGGGTGACTGTGCCACCTCCTTGCCACCACCTAACTGCAACCCAATGAACGAGCCTGGGCCGGGACCCCCAGCCCACCCCTTCCTAAATCCCTGACCTACAGGAATAAAGGGGCTTCCGTCGTAGGCCCCTGAGGTCTGGGGTGACAGGTGACACAGCACTAGGTAACCGACAACGTGCCTCTAAACGGTACGATCCCAAACGTCTAGGCTCCTAGCCCAAACGCACTTTACGTTCCCACTTCTTACCGGCGTTCTAGTCCCTGAACGTGACCGAGCCCTTGGGCCACCGATTCCAGAACCACGCTGAGCGAACTGCACTGCGTCTGCCCGCACTGCCCGCACGGCGGCCCGCCGCCTGCCTTCCTCAGCTCTCTTCCGGGCTCCCCTCCTCTCCTTCCTTAGTCTCAACCTCGCAGGGAACTGTCCCTCCGTCCTGCTTCGGCACAGTCACTCTCAGCCCCGCCCCTTCCTGCGGTCACATGGCCGTCCCCTTCCCCACCCCAACCTGGGGCCATGGCAGCCTCCGCACAGCCCCTCATCCTCCCTAAGTCCCTCCGCCCCACAGAGCCGAGAGGCGTCGCCTTCGTGGTACACGCATAATGTCCCCCACAGACGTGGCGCAGTGGAAGCACAGGGACTCCTGACCCCCAAACACGGACGGGCCGTCCTCTTTGGGGAATAGGCGCTGCAGTGCACGCCCCACCATGCCAAGCAGCACAGAAAGGACCCCCGGGTTGGGGGGTCTCTGCCTCCCCCCCAAACTCAGAAAGATCGCAAAGCCCTTCACCTGGAATGGCCTTTGGCTCCCCCACACCTGGCCACCTCCCGGCCACCCACTCAGCTCATCTGTCACCTCTGCCGGGATGGCGTCCTCTCCCCAGCAGGCAGGCAGCACTCTGGCCTTGTGTCTCGTGCCTGCTGCACGGCCCTGCACTTGATCTCCTGCCTCCTAGACGTAGGGCACCTGACGTCAGAGCCTTACCTTTCCTCACCCCTGCTTACCTTCGTGCTTCAGACGGCAGGGGCCCAGGACGCGTTTCTGGGATGAATCCACTGGCTACTCTCCGAGCACCCGCTTTCCCAGGGCACCCCCCACTCCACAGGACACCTCTCCTCCTCGTGGATGCCTCCCAGCATGCCCTCCCACGATGAGGCCGCCCTCAGCCTCAGCAGGCCCCCGTCCTGCGCCCCACTCCACAGCGCCTTCCCTGGGGAGAGCTCCCACGGCAGGCTGCCCATGCCCTCCTCGCCCAGCTCTCCGAGTCTCCGTAACCAGTGGATCAACTTGTACTTCTGAGTTGGCCCTCGTCCCCTTTTAGGCCCCGAGCATCAGGAGGAAGGCTGGTGGCAACTCTTCCCCAGGTCAGAACAGTTTCCAAGCACATGGATCTGACGCCCGGAAGAAAACGCTCCCACCCACCCACGGCCCCCCGTAACATCGCTGAAAAGGACAAACCGTGTTCTCAGCATCCTCGGTTCTCACACCAGAAAAGGCATCGGCACTGCTGGGCCCCCAGCTTCCAGAATGGCTCAGAAATATGAGCTGAATAAATGAGCGAAAGAACGGAAGGTCACCGGGCCCGCACCCGACTTGGAGAAGCTGTGGTCTGCCAGGCTCCTCGCCACCAGGCACCGAGGCCCGAGAGGTGGCACGACGTGGCCAAGGTCACCAGCAAGCGAATGAGGGAAGGCGGGACCCCGTGTCCTGCCTGCCAGCACAGGGCCCTCCCGCCGCCCACCCCGGCCGCATTCCAAAGGCAGCGGCCCCACGAGGGGCTCTGGCCAGCGTCCAGCCGCGTTTTTCTTCCTGGCTTTACAACAAATTGTGACAAATGGCTCTGCAGATCTGCTGGGCCACGAAGGCTGAGCAGATGGGCCTGCAACTCACACGAGGAACTTAAATTCTCCTCGATGCTATTTCAAATTAGGGCATTTGATCCAGAAATTATAAAAAGCACAGTTGGGGTGGGTGGGGGTGCGCTTGTAAGTTTGCCGGCAGATTCATTTACAAATCCACTCGTCCCCGGCCACCCTGAGTGATCACACATCGTGCCACCCCCCTTACTCTCCGCCAAAGCCTCCTGACTCACGTGAAGAATGACAGACGCTTGGGGCCTCTGATCTAACCACCCCGTGGACCTGTGGACTCTGTCCCCGCAGAGGCATGTGTGTCTCTACCGATGGCAGCCCAGGTGGGGAACCCCTGCAAGAACATTCCTCTTGGAACTGGCTGGGCTCAGGGGTCCCAGACCCAGGACAAGCCCAGGCTCTTACGTAGCCACTCAGCGGGCAATGGCTGAGCACATTCTGCGCACCGAACACTAAGCGGGCACTAAAGCCACAGAGAGATGCACAGGACGGTCAGGAATTTGCCATCTAGGAGTTCTGAAGCTTCCCCGAGGCCTTCCGTGGCTGTGCCGCATGTGACAGGGATTCAGAGCCCGTCCCTGTGTCTTACGAATGGGGTGCCCTTGCCTCTGTCCCTCCAGGCGGGTTGCCCAGAACCACCGCACAAGCCGACCATCACCCCTGGTTCTAGATATTAAGTTTCTTTCAGTGCAGATAGGACAGCTCTGTTCGGTGGCCCTGTCACATGGTCGACGCCTGCCAATAAAACCTGCCACCCTTCCCACAGCCTCTCCTCCCCCCGTGGGGCGCAGAGCCTGGCATTTATCCCTGCTCCACCCTAACGTGCAGAAAGGTCAAGCAGAACCCTGCAACACCAGAGCCAGCCGGAGGGCTCAGGACAGTGGTTGGGCACACTGTTTCCGCTGTTGTCCTGCCTTCCACTGTCACATCAGTGTCTCTTACAGGCATCCACGGGACGTATCCTCAAAAAACACACCAATCCGAGGCCAAAGGCTCAGCCATTCCACATATATTAAAAAGATACTTTCAAACAACCAAGCGTGTGCCAGCTTTACTCTTTCGGTGACTTCCTACCGTCTAACTGGCTAGAAGTCTCAGAGCCAAACAGGGCAGGTCCCCCTGGCCCCCATCCGCTCAGCTAGCCAGTGAGTCTCTCCTTTGTCACCAGAATCTCTCCTGCCCTCCGGCCGCCGTCACCAGCCCAACCCCGGCACTCTGCTCTTCCATCAGAAAGGTCTTCAGAGCATTCGAAAACTTGTGTCCACCCTACCAGTGCCCCCAGGGAACGGCTGCCGGACACACGTCCACGGCGGTTCTGGCCCTGGCACGGCACCCCAGCACGCCCGCCGCCCTTCTCCTGGTTCACCAGGCCCCCAAATCCCAGCCCCACGCCCTGCGTCTGTCCGACTGTCTCGCACTCCTCCTCCCCAAGTCGCTTCTCCGGCCCCCAGGTTTTGCTGGCCATGTAGTCCGTCACCCCACGCTGGAGCACTGCCCACAAGAAGGCATAGGGGAGAGGCAGGAGGGAAGGCGGGCGGGGGACGAGGACAGAGGGAGGGAGAGAGGCAGGAGGGAAGGCGGGCAGGGATGAGGACGGAGGGAGGGAGAGAGGAAGGGGAGAGGCAGGAGGGAAGGGGGGAGGGGGACGAGGAGGGAGGGAGGGAGAGAGGAAGGGGAGAGGCAGGAAGCAGCAGTGGCAGTGCTGACCGCCCCCACCGCCCTCACCCGTCTCCCCCTTCGCAGTCCGGTCACCCCCACCCCAGAAGTCACATCCTGATTTAGGCGTTTACCACGCAGGCTGTCTCACCTTGTACCAAACCGGACGTGTCCAGAAACAATACAGAGTGTGTACGCGTGTGCAAACTGTTTAAAATGGCGTCACCCTGCATGCTGCCTTGGGCATCTTTGTCTCTGACCCACACTTCTGAGCGCGATCCCGAAGGACACGTCACTGCGGTGCCATCCCTCCGACTGCTGGAGCGCCTCGTCGGTCGGACGAATGTTCGCCGCCCCGTACGCACTACGGTTTGTGTTCTCATTCTCCCGCTGACGGACGCTCCTGCGCATGTCCGTCTGGGGGTATCCCCGGGCACACGAGGCGTTGCCCGCATGGCAATACCCAGGCACCAGTTTATACTCCCAAGGTCAGAGGTGAAGTGCCACCTCCTGGCATCAATCTCGTGGGGACAAAAATGTCACCACCTCCTTGTCACTCTGATAATTAAATGGGAGAATAAAATAGGAAGAAATGTAGCCTCATAGAAAAGAGTTTGCACAAACCCCAGCAATGTAGTACGTGTCCTTTGGGTGTCCTTGAGACTCACACAGGAAGGGGAGGGGCGTGAGGGGACAGATCGCAGGAGACCGGCCCCGAGCTGGGAACTGTCAGAACAGAGGGATGGACGCATGGGGGTTCATTCCCCTACCCCTCCACTTTAGCATATGTTGGAAATTTTCCACAATAAGGAAAAGCAGCAGCAGAATCCAGAGCAAAACAATAAAAAAAATACGCTGGCGAGGAGGGGCACTGATCACAGCAGGCGCAGGGTCTGGAGGGCGGGCAGGACAGGACAGGACAAAAGGCGGCCCCAGGACAGCTCCCACGGCCACGGCTCTAAGTCAGGAAGCCAGGGGCCCCATCATCAGCTTTGTGCTTCTGAGGACCCCTGCTGGCCCTGCAGCCCCCAACACCACGTGATCAGACGGGCACAGAGCGACCGAGATCACGATCCCCAGCAAAACGCACTCGAGTGTTTGCCCCCTCCAACTCCGTTGTTTTCATGCGCCCAGAGGCATGTTTGTTCACATGTGCAAGAATGATCTATTATAAAGAAAAACAAAACATTTCCGTAAAAAACAACAACAATGTTTTTCTTCGTTGGGCCTTCTTTTTTAAATCTAGGATGACTTCAGTAAGGATACGAGGTCGTGCTGCGTGCTTCTGCGTGGAACTGTGACCGTAACGAGGAACGGCAGGATTCCGGATGCCTCCGGGCGGCCAGCGCAGGGAGGACCCGGCCCCAGGCTCACGGGGCAGCAGCCCAGGCACTGGAGCTGGTCGGGACTGCCAGGATGGAAAGACAAACCTCAGAGCAACCCGCACAGAGCGGGACTCCGGACAGAGCAAACCCGGGCCTGGCGGGCGGCCACCAAGTCCTGTCACACCTGCAGGACGCAGATTCACTGAACCGGTAAGAAAACGTGGGGACGGAAAAGCCCCAACAAGACCAACAGCCTGTGCTCCAGAAGTGGGGACTCGGGGCTGGAGGTGTGGGGAGGGAACTTTCTGGGGGGTGATCGAGTGTTCTGTATTTCACTGCGACGGTAGTTTACACAACTGCTCACACTTGTCAACGCTCAAAGAATGACACCCGTAAGACTGGTGAATCTGGGCAAGTCAGTTACACCACGTTGCAGCGGGTTAAAACTACCCTGGGCTCCCTTTCCTCACGAGAGCTCAGAAAGCTGCCTGTGACTTGGGGAAGTCGCATGGCCCTGCCGTGCCTCCATGGTCCCATCTGTACAGGGGGCCGTGTGACCATCCCCAGGCCAGACACCATATGGGTGAAGTCAGGGAACGTGGGAGACCACAGATCAACGTGGGGGCTCAGTAAAGGCCAGCCTCTGCCCCCCACCGCAGTGTCCGTGAGTGACTCCACTAACCCACAAGTCCCCAGCCAGCCAGGCCCAGGGATGAGCTGGCGGACCCAGCGAACAAGGGACAAAGGCTGCATGCAGCAGGGTGGGGCGGAGCAGGGGTGGGGGAGGGACGCCCACAGATGTGGCCGCCGGGCGGGCAGGTGGCCGAACAGTACACAGGGCGAGGCGAGGGCCAAGGGATGGGCGCTGCTGACCTGCCCACCCCGCCCGAGGCCAGCGTGGCTGTGGCCTCCGGGCCTCTCATTTCCTCTACCGTATCAAGGGGCCACACAAGGGACTTCCCAGAGCTGCACAGCTCTGCACAGGGAGGCTTAACCCAGCGCTCAGCTGCAGCAGGACGGCGTCTGCCTTAGACACACACTGTGATTTGTCCCCACCGCCGCTGGAACCCCTGGGCGCTGTGACATGGGATGCCAGCTTGCGCGGTTCTGTCACTTCCCACAGGCGCCAGGACACAGCATTCCTTTGCCTGGCTTCTGGTTAAATGCCACTGTCATTATCTTTGGGAGGGAGCTAGCGGCCTGGGGCGGGGGTCAAACCGAGGATGGATCTGAAAACCTCCTAAGAACTTTCTAAAAGGCTTGGCAGTGAACGGCGCCAGTTCCTTGTGTCTAATTTTACTTCAAAAGCTCCTCTTAGCACAGTGGTTCCCAACCTTCCTCAGGCCGCGACCCTGTACTACAGCTCCTCATGCTGTGGGGACCCCCGTACAGTTATTGTCGTTGCTACTTCATAGCTGTAATGTTGCTGCTGTTATGGATCGTCATGGAAGTATCTGATATGTGTTTTCCGATGGTCTTAGGCGACCCCTGTGACAGGGTCGTTTGACCCCCAAAGGGGTCGTGACCCCCAGGCTGAGGACCGCTGTCTCAGCACAAGGCACTTGCGAGCCAAGACAGTGTAGGTTTGGCTCGTGAATGGGGGAGGCGAGAATGCCCTCAGCGGGGAAGGGAGTTGGAATGAGGCAGAAGGTGGCCGGGAAACACCGAGCTTTGGAGGTGGGAGTGAGCTGTCCGTGGGGAAACTAGGTAGGTAGGCAGCTAAGCTGGGACAACAAAGGAAGCTGGGGGACAGACGGTGGGTCCCTCAGATCAGTGGGCCACTCCACTGGCAGGGAAGCCTGGCAGCTGACCAGTGTCCACCTGCCTGTTAGATGCCTATGTCTCCAACTGGATACTAACAGGGCACCAACGCAGGGAATGCAGCTCTCTGCCCTCCCCCTCCCCCGGGCACGCCACCCAGGGACAAATCCCTTCCCCAGGACACTAATGCTATCCTCTGCCATCCTGGCACCCTCAAGTGGCCAGAGCAGGTTCTTCCCGTGAAACCCAGCATGGTGCGTGAGATGACATCAACACAGCTCCCCAAAAGTGCTGGGAGCAAACGCAACACGCAGGCGAGGGGACAGCAGTACTGGCCGAACAGAGCTGATGGAAAGGCTGGAGGTAACAATGGAGGACACGTTGGTGGGGCATGAAGAGGCAGAGGTGTGGCAGGTGGCAAAAGAGGTGAAGGTGAAGCACAGGCGGGACCCGGGCAGCCACGCCCCATCAATGGGGAACGGCCGCGGGCTGCTGGCAGCCACTCCATGGCCAGTGTACACCGTCCATGGCTCAGGGATGTCTGCAGCCCAGCTGCAATGGCCCCAGCCAAGGCTGAAACAAAAACTGTGAGATATCCCGAGGGAGGTGACAATGAAGTCCCAAGGCCATGCCTTTATGGCTCAGCAACTAAGGACTGCGGCCTAGATCCAAGCTCCAAATGGCCACACGAGTCTAAAGCAACCTGTGGCCAGTCAGCTGACCAAGGGTGGTGCCCTGGCCCTGGACACCAACGATGACAACTAGCATTTGCTGAGAACTGACCACGCACCAGGTGAGCTGCAATGTGCTCCCCGCAGATGGCCCCACCTGACGCTCCCAGAAACCCCAGTGAGCAGCTCCTAGTCTTGTACAGAAGGGGAGATGGGAGCCTAGAGCCACTGGCCCCAAGTCCTACTGCGGGCTCAGGAATAAATGCTTACTGAGTGGAAGGACAGATGGACAAAGGGAAGGCCGGCCTGACAGATGGCTCCAGTGTCACACTCCTCTGGGGACAAGACCTGCTAGGGTTGTCCGAGGAAGCAGGGAGGGCAGTGGGCAGATCGGAGGGGCTGCTGGGAACAGTACAGCACCAACAGATACTGGCGACACCCCTGTATTTTGCTGGAAGTGGAAGGAGGAAAGGAAACACCGACTCCCTATCAGACAAAGAAACGGGTCTCTCCTCGGCTTTACGTTTTCAAATTCACCACAAAAAAGCCCCAGCGAGGCCTCCCAGGCCGAGGAGGTCTCTGTGGGCTGCTTACGGAGCCAAGTTCTCAGCGAGAGGAGAAATAGGACCCACATCCGGAGCAGGAGAGGCGCTGCACAAAGGCCTCCCCCGCCAGCCCCCCACCCCACGTCTGACTGCTCCGTTTAAAGCAAGATCAGATTCGGCATCTGTACTTTTACTCGCTGCTGCCGGACGAGAACCAGATGCCAGGAGCCTTGCAGCCCTGCGTCGGGGCCTCTGCCCGCAGGAAAATAGCGTGAGTCAGCCGGCAAGATGAACCCAGCACGGCAACAAAGACAGCATGGGGTGCTCTGGGCGCCGCACCCCCGAGCCTGCAACAAAAGGCACCTTTTGAATCTTTTGAGAGCAGGATGGATGAAAAAGATGGGCTTGGCACCTCCTGCTTAGTCTGGTCTGGAGGCCTGGGACTCCTTCCTGAAGCTCTGCAAGCCACCTGAGACCCACGGACGGAGCAGCCACCTCGCTAGCACAGCTCAGGAACAGGGATCCCCCTTCCTGGGTGGGGCAAGAAGGAAACCCACGGCCCAAACGCACTGCGGGCCCAGAGACAGCACGTGTAGGCCAGCAAGCTCCAGCGTCTAGACCACTGGTTGCAGACCTCTAAGCACATCAAGTCAGAAAACTGGAACCTGAAGACCACCCATCACCTGGACCCTGCACAAAGAGCAGTTAGCAGTGCCACCTGCTACAGCTCGAGCTGGCTTCCCCGAGGTGGGTCCCATCGAACTCTGCGGGAAGGACCGCCCTCCTCTCCTTGGGGCCACACCCCTGGCCCTGCCTCAAGTTTGCTGTGACGCCAGAAAGAGAGAGGGAGGAATGCCCACAGGGCTCTGAGGGGCCTGCTCAGGAGAGGACGCCCTCATCCTGTTTTATTGGTTAAATAACACTGGTCACGTGGCCCCAACCAAACTGCGAAGGAGGCTGGGAAATGGGCAGCACGTGCCTAGCTAGTGAGGAGCTCTCCTCTCTGCCACCTCATCGTAAGTCCTGACCTGTCCTCTGTCACCTCATCTTAAGTCCTGACCTGTCCTCTGTCACCTCATCGTAAGTCCTGCTGTCTCCTTCCCAAGGACAAGCCCAGAGCTTCTGGTGAATTCAAGGTCGCATTACTTAGACCAAGCTGTCCAACCTGCGGCCCCGCAGGCCACATGTGGCCCAGGACGGCTTTGAAGGTGGCTCAATGCAAGCTCGTAAACTTTCTTAAAACATTGTGAGATTTTTGTGCAACTTGGTTTTTCTTTCATCGCATCAGCTGTAGGTAGTGTGAGCGTATGTCATCTGTGGCCCAAGACAATCCTCCTTCTTCCAGTGTGGCCCGGGGAAGCCACAAGGGTGGACACCCCTGAGACCTTCCATCATTACCTCAAACCCCAGCGGCAAACACCAAACAGCACCTCCCCAAAACCAGTTCCCTCTCCCAAACGTCCCTTCGATGCCATGCCCCAGGTCACCCTGCTCGCTCTCCTGGAGTGCTGTTCCAGTCTCCCCCGTTCCTCCACAGCCCAGCCCTGCTTCTCACACCTATGCGCTTCCTTTAGAGCTGCCCTTTTTACGTCCTCCCGCAGTGCCCACCGCTTCTAACTCGGGTCTCACCACCGAAAACTGAGTTCTGCCAGGAGCTCACACTGGTCCCTCAGCTTCCCCTCGCTTCCCCTCGCTTCCCGTCCAGCCGGCCCGGTACGCGGCCGCCCTCGCCTCCCTCCAAGGCCCCAGCTCCAGGGCTGCACACTCGGGGGGCCGCCGGCCGAGGTGCCGCGTGTCTGTGCAATCCGTCAGGATACACTCTCGCTGTCCTGCGGTGACACGGCCGTATCCACTCCCGCCTCCTCAGCTCTGTCCCCCCGCCCGCTCCGCGATGGCCTCCGGCTCCTCCTCCACCAATGCCAAGCCGACCTCAGGGCCCGCCCCAAGTCCGCCCCGTCACTCGTGGGCTGCCCACCACCGCCTTCACCTCTCTGCCTTCCGGCTTACCACGGGGGCTATGCACGGGCCCTGAGCAGCGTGCATGCTGACGACAGCCTGTCGTCCCGTTTTGTAAGCGTGAGGCCCACTCCCTCCCGCTCTGACGCAGTGTCTCATGCAGGTGGCCCTTCCGCGATCGGCCACAGAAAACACAACGCAGCCGGCTGCCACAGTAGGACAGGAAGGGTGGGGGTCGGCTCCCAGCCTCCGGGGGCTCTGTCACCAAGGGTCCTTCCTCCTTCCATCGCTCCCCCTCTGGTGGCCTCAACAGGCTGGCTTTCCTCACGGGGACAGGATGGCTGCCGCCCTGCCAAGAAACCCGCACAAGGAGGCGTCACTTCGGGGTTTCTTTGTGAGAGAGAGGACGTCTTTCCCAGAATCCCCCTCGCCCGCCCCCAGCAGACTTCTCCTCGTGGCTCACGGGTCCAAACTGTGTCACATGCCCATCGGCTTTTACCCTGGAGCTGGAGGCGGGGTCACCTTTCCTTGGGTAGGTGGGGGAGGGGGACCCCTGCATTCAAACCGAATCAGGGCCCTGCCATCAAGGAGGGAAGAGTGGCTACCGTGCGTGCAGGCAACCGGCGGCGCCTGCCACAGGCAGGAAGCGGTGCAGATCCCTCGCGTTTCCCCTAACTCGCCGGCCCCACGCTGCGCTGGCGCATCGGCGTGCTCGCCCACCAGCTGCGGAACTGAGCCGAACCGGAAATTACCGTGTGGGAGACAGAAGATGGGGCGCACCACAATAGAGCGGCACAAGTGAACATTTGTGCATAGAAACTGGACAAAGGGCCCTGAAATCCAAACAGATGCACAGCAGTACTTAGCAGAGGAGGTCTGGGAAGCTCCCGTCCAAGCCCCAGGCTGGGCCCAGCTCCCAGTTCCACAGATCGGGAGCAGGACCCAGGCCAGAGCGCTGGGCCACTCCCAACAGGGCCCAGCTGGGCCTTCTCCTCAGTTCAACTCTTGCGTCCACCGACATCCCGCCCAGACCTGCCAGGCACAGGGGAGGCTCACAGGGAGGCCCGGCAGTGCCCAGCAGGTGACGGAGCATGTCATGGGCACACACAATCTGTTGAGCGTGAAAACCCGAACCCACGAGGTCTGGGCTGTGAAAAGTAGGTGGAGAGCTGGCCCATTCCGGGCACTCAGGGGTCTCTCCTCCTCTCCCCTCTTCGGGCCACCCTGCTCCCCTCTTTGCCTTCTGTCTCAGCTTCCCAGCACACTTCCCCGGAACCTCTGGGCTACTGACAGCACTACAGCCCCCACCCCACACACGCTTCCACCTCGGCTGGGACCTGTACCAAGAGCCACGATACAGGAGACACCCCGAACGCGGGGCTCTAAAGCGCCCTTGACACCCTGTGTCTACACAGCACGGGTCCACACGTCCCAACTCTTGGAAGTTTGGGAGTTCCTTGTCTAACACTGCAGATGTCATCTCCTTGGCTAGAGAAGACCTACTTTTAAGAGCTCATCGGTTACGACATACATTCAACATCTGGGACGTACTGACTGAGCAATGAGGAGGTGGAACTGCATGCCACTGCTCGTATTCCGGAGTTTTTGACCTACAAACATGGCAGTGTTGCCCAGGTCAACCTAATAGTTACTCTGTGCCAAGCAGCATGACATGGAGGGGCTTGGGACACAGACATAGTCCTTGCCGGATGGAATTGAGAGTCTAGTGCATTAAACCACCTATTAAGAAGTAATCTCAATGTTTTAAAAGTAACACATGTAAGAACTGTACACTTGGAACTTATGTAATTTTTGCTAATCAGTGTCGCCCCAATAAATGTCACAATAAAACAATAATAGGTAGTCTACCTTCACTACGGTAACCGGTTACCCGTGTACTTGGTGGGTACCGCCCGACTGGCCTGCTGGCCTATAAACTGCACAAGGATGGGGGCTGTGTCTCCTCTCTCTAACACACTGCCAAGCACGGAGCAGAGCGCGCTAGGTCCCTGTTAAACTTACTCACGCCTGTTACCACACACACGTGCAGGTGCCGGCTGGGAAGCATCCGGCAGGGCGTCTGAGCAGTCTTGGGAGGTCAGCACTGGGGACTTCCCTACCTCGGACTTTCTGCTGCAAGCTCCCAGCAGCACAGGTACGCGGGCTTTCAGGGGGACTATTTAAAACAGTTAAGAAAACAAACTGTTTTCAAACACACTCTAGCATTTTCAGGAAGGCCATTTACATAAACAATGGGTGGGCTAATTGCAAATCATTCTTATTTCTCCTCTAAAGCACGATCCCCAAGGACCTTTATTGGGTGCTCTATTAGCCTAGTTTGAGTTACAGTATTTACTTATAAGTAGTAACAGTGACGTTCTTGAAAAACATTGGGTAATTAATTCAGTCTTTTTACAAACCCAAACTCATCTTCCTCAGTAGTCCACACTGTCAGGGATCTTACGTATTAAGAGAAAACATCAAAGGCTGCCCACACTTGGAGTTGACAGTCGCCAAATTATTTTGCAGGACACTTCTGGTAGCAAGACCCTAAGCTAACGTCAGAAAGAGAAACGACACTGTGGAGAGCGACTGAAACCCAATTTAGTCTAATAAATGACATGTCTATGATGTCACATTCAAATGATAAGTGAAGTACATGAAAATTTTAGCTCCTGCACCCCTGATGCTTTCAATCAACCCCGATATAATTTAACAAGAAATATCAGGGAGTACCACTGACCAGCCAGCAGCATCTCCCCAAGAGCCAGCCCTGGACACACTGCACAGACATCAATGACCCTGGACAGTATCTTCCTATGTGCTTGGCCTGTCACTGTCCTCTGCACCAGCACACTGGTCACATTCATGGAGTGTGTTGAACTCTCTGCACCGGGCAAGCGATCAGCGGGCCCTGTCCCCACGCCAAAGGCAAACAAAAACCTGTCACCAGTAAGGAGGACACCCGGTCTCTCCAAAGGATGCCGAAGTCCCCAGGCAGCCAGCCTCTGCAGACCCTCGCACATCTCTGGGCCGCAGGCAGGATGAGCAGGAGGCTAGCACAGATTATGCTCCGCATGTCTTAAGAGATTAGTTACTTAAAACCCTCCGCCTGACTCTTCAGTCATCCCGTTACTGATGACAGAGTAAAAGCCTACTTGGTTAAAGCTGGATGCCTACACATTTGCTAAAGGGAAAATATGCAGGAGAAAGCAAGAGTCAGATTACCGACGGGCCCAGCACCAGCTGCGGGACACCAGGGCCTGCTGCACGAACCCCGACAAGGAGGCGCGCACAGCCATCATAACGTCACCAGAAATATCACTGCCCCCGAGGCTCTCATGTGGACTTACATCCCCCCAAAGCACAGACTGAATCTGGGCTTGTCCGCAAATCAGGCCTGGCTCCTCCACCGATTCCAAATATGGGAAATTACAGCTCTTCTGTGGTGGGGTCAAGAGTGGGAAAGCAAATGTGTGCATTGCGTAATGCTTTAATTAAAACAAAGACGATGTGCACCAGAGTCTGTCTGTCTGTCTCTCTCCTGTCAGGGGCATTTTCCAGCCCTCCTTCCACTCTCCCATCACCCAGACCAACATAGTCTCTTCCTCACCTCCAGAACTAATCTCCTTTAAAATGAAACAATCACACATGAGAGCCGTAAAGATCCTTCCAAAGTAAACTCAAGTCTAGAGGCATATTAGTGCGCGGCTGACCTCCTACAAGTCCACTGCTCAGGGGAGCTACGCAGAAGAGAGGGGTTCGTGATGTGAGCGTAAGCCAGAAGGAATGGACGCCATTCGTCCCAGCCCCAGAGCTGCTGGGACCCCCAGCTCCAGGCGGGCACCCGCTCTGGCGGAGGGAAGGAGAAGAGGCAGGCAGGGCGCTCGGAAGGCGGGCTTGCGTTCCTGTGATGAAATACCAGCAGACAGACTGCAAAACGGCTCGCTCGGCAATCTAGCCTTTGTCCGAAGACATGAAGAAACTGTTCGGCAAGTCACCTCTCAACGGTGTCATAAATAAACGGTCGCCTGTTTTGGGGGTGAGCCTGGCACACATCTGTCTGCACAATCAGCCCTTCTAATAAACTCCCAGACGTGTCTGTCTGTGAAGCAGAGTGCCCCACCGGCCACCCCCCTCCAAACCAACAGAAGACCACCCGGAACACCAGGAAGGCCTCGGAGAAGCGCTGTTGGGGGGCGGACGGCCTGGCCCAGAGGCTCCTGGGAGCCGTTTTCACAGGACAGTCCACAACCTGCAGACAAGGGGACTCGTGGGCAAGGGAGATACACCAGGCACATGCAGAAACGTGCAGCCCAATGTCTTCTCAGAGTTAACCCCAGGGCAAGGGAGGGCACCTGGCAGGGCACAGGCCTGCGAGAGCCTGCACCCGCACTGAGCTGACAGAGCAGCGACTGGAAAACAGGCCCAACCCTGGTGAGGGCCCTGAGCTGTCCCGCGGCCTCTCCTATCTGGGGCTGTGGACACTTGTCCCCTATCTGGTGGCAAGTAGATGACTATTTTATTTCCCATTTTTTCTGGCTTCCGAGAAATTCAGGGTCAAGTATGAAATTCCCAATTCCCATAGACAGACAATATCCCCAGCAGTTAAGAAGGACCTTGCACATATCCAGGACTCAAGGCATGGACAGCAGCATCTTTTCAGAAGAAAGAATCTGCCTTTGGGGCGGGCGGTACTCCAAGCTCCGATCACGGGTGTTTATCTCTTACAAAGGGCTCTCCAACGGGGCTGCCTGTGGAATTTGTAATTCATGGCCACTCAAAAGGAGGAGTAGAGGACAAAACAGGAAGAAAAGCTGTCAAGTCATAGTAAGAAAAGAGACTTACCTTAGGGATAGAAAAGAGTTCCCTAATGTCACTGTTTTCAATTAATCTATTAAAGATTAAAAATACGTTATCAGGTGACTACTTAAAACGTTCGTCATGATTTTACCTTTTAATTCCAGGTACGTCAGGTAATAGAACAATGGGTGCTTGTGGCAGGCATTCAAATATTTGCTCAATGAACAGACGAAAAGTCTTCTTAGGAAAGTACAGAACAGCCGTCTCTGGTTAGGCGGGTAGTGGTCAGAGTGATGTTTAAGCAGCACTGACTAAGATATGTGAATCCAATAACCATCCCTCCAAAATAGTGACTGTCTTAAAACTCAGGTCTAAAGGTGAACCATCCAAGAAAGCTGCACGGGCTCCAGGGGTTTTAAAGAAAGTCAGACCCGTGACCTGAGCAGTGACTCAAATGACTTTGAAGTGATCATCGTATAACAGCAACAGCCGCTTCTGCAGGGCTAGAGAATGAACGTTCTCTTCCTTTGGGTCAAGGTCGTCAGTGTCCGGTAGCCAGCCACCTCGGAGGTGGCGCTAGTCCAGTCCATTCTAAATGGAAGAATCATTTGGGAATTGAAAAGACAGGAAAACTTTCACTGTTTTTCCTAGTCCATGAACAAACAAGAACACTTTGATTGAATAAGACAAACACCCAGTATGTATGAATGTCCTCTTAACAGGTTTTACATAGGCTTCATTTTTAATTCAACATAGTTTCAAAATTATCACTAAAAGAGTTAATAAAAATGTGTGTGCTTTTTTGTTAAATATATGTGTTTGGGGAGAAAATATTCAGAATAAACAAGTCAATTCTTTTCATTAAATTAAAATTTAAGGGCAGTGTTTTTACTAAGATTTTTGCTCTTGATAAAGCAAGACAAAATTATTCCGTTATGTAGCTATTGAATGAGGCTCACTACTCCCTAATGATTTCACAAATTACAGTTTCAACTAGCTATAAAATAACCAAATCAGTTTGGATACGGCCATAAAATTAAGCCTAAAAAACAGTGAAATAAATCACCCCTTTAAAATCAAGTCGTTGAACGGTATGTTCTGTACAATTCCATTTACGTCAGGAAAAACATCTGTATTTGTGTGAGTGCACTGAAATTATAGAAAAGGTCTGGAAGACTAGACATCAAACTCTAAAGAATACACAAGGGCTGTCTGGGAAAAAATCCAGCCATAGATGCCCCGAGTTTTCATATGACACGGCTGTATACTTTCCGGACAGCCCTCGTATCTGACTCAATAAGGGACATGGGGAAGAGGGGAATTTCCACACTTGACTTTCTGGCTGTGCTATTTGAATGTTTTAACAAAAGAACTATATTCACCTTTTATCTCTGGCTAAAAATTAAAATTCAAAAAAAAAAGATAAAGCAAACACATATAAGCTGCCTTGTGAAACTGAACCCAACCTCTCATTGCCTCATTTTCATATACGTTCACCCTAAAGCTCTTGATGTGCTGTTTTAAATTATGACACTTATTCAGATCACATCTTCAGTGCAAACTAACATTTCCTGATGGGGTTGTTACCCCTAAGAGGTTGTGAAATGCCATTCTCTGGAAGTCTTTATGAAACAAGGCAGGGCGGCGGCGGGGATTGCACCTGACCAGGCCTGGCTAGGTGTGGCCTGACCTGCAGCAATGGCTAGTTTGCCAACTCCAGGTCTCCTGATCCTCTTCCTACTGAAAGTCCTTCCTAGCAAAGTTAATCAAGGTCACCAGTGCAACCAATGCATGGGCACACTCCGCCTGGGTCACCCTAGCTCCCGAAGTTCTCAGACTAGCACCTGGGGTCCAGGAGCTGACCGTTTCAGAGAGTCAAACACACCTGACAATGACACCACCTCCCCTACATCGCTGAGATACAGGGCTAAGATACCTAACAGGCCAGGCCCTGTGTGTCCTTTGGTCATCAGCCACCCAGGTCACCAGACTAATTCTGCTTTAGAGCTAGTCTATATCAAGTGTGAGCGATGACACTGGTTGTCACCTTAGAAAAGCAAGTTACTGCTACTTAATAAATGCTTCCTATCTGGGAGACAGATAGCAAATTCCTGGGGTTCCTGGGGAAAAGGCCGTTAATAAAAGGGGTCCTTGAGGAGGTCAGCAGCCTGCCCCACGGCCCACCTCCATCGCCAGTGTACCCCAGGCAGGATCCGGTGTCCTGCAGAGGTCAGAGACAGCTTTTCTCAGAAGTCACCATGGAAAAGTGGATGGCACTCGGGAGCACGGGGAAAACGGGTGTTCCAGAATCTCACACACAAGTGATGCCAGCTAAGGCGACCCTGAACAGACGTTCCAGCCAAGAATCCTCACGGGAAAGAGCACACCACGGGCATCGGATTCCTTCCCATTTTGGGAAAGGGAACGCCTCGGGCCCCCGGAGGCTGAGAAGAACTCACACGACTTCTGGGAGTTCACAGTTTGGTCAGAATGTCTTTACCCTGGAGATTTTTTTTTTTTTTTTTTTTTTTGATAGATAGAAGCTCTTTGCTGTCACTCTGAACCTGCCACCTCCAGGAATGCCTCCTGCCTCTCCTGGCCCTCCGGGACACCCGCGTACAGATCCCTGATACCTTCCATCTGTCTTGGGCCCACATGCCAACCGCCTGTCCCAACTCCCACCCAGCAGCACCCTTAGGGGCCTGACCCCCTGACTCGTGGGCTTCTCCACCCAGGACCTCAGCCTCCTCTGACTTAAGAAACGCTACCACTCCAGCTCTCCCTCCTGTCCAGGGAGGGAGAGGCTGACCCCTCTGCTGGACTCAGAATCCCTCACTCCTCCCGCTGAGCTGAAATCAAGGACACACTTGCCCTGCCCGCCCTCCTACCACAGACGCCCATCCTCAGAGAGCACGTGACATCAGTGTCTGCCTGGCCACTTGCAAAGGGATTTACCATGTGTTCCACCTCTGGCCTGAGACGATCATCTCCCAGAGGGCAGGGCCAAGGCGGGTGTGCAGCAAAGCCGGGGTCACCTGGATGATGAGGAATGGGGCACCCGGGTGAATCTGATGAGAGGGTTAAAACGGGCTAGGCAGAAACTCCGTTGCAATCCTCATGGTTATAAGCCTATTATAAAGCTTTTAAAAATACATCTGACCACTTTCCAGCCTGGGTGGAGTTAATATAATTTAATCTTTGACTGAGGATTGTGCAGTGCCCCGCGGCTCATCCTGCTCCTCTGCTCCTATAATTACACATGCAGAAGAGATGGAGACAGGGTGCTGGTGGCCTGGAAACTAATTTCTAGAATAAATCCTTGCTACCACATCTTGTGATTTTTGCCTTTCTGGGAGTGAAGTTCAAAAGCAAAAACAGAATCCCACTTAATTGAGGATTCCAGTTAAGGGAGGTCCACTGCCACGGTCCTTTGTGAAGAGCCTGCCCCCGGGGCCCACAATTTGTCACTTAATAAAGGGTTCTTGATGAGGGAATTCGGCAACATGTGATTTTGTACAAATATAAGCTTGATTTTGATGCAACCGCTCATTTGTTTGAAAATGAGGGGGGCATTCACACACAGGTTTCCTAAATGCCCTTAAAATAAGAAACACCAACTCTTTGCAAGGAATAGCTGTGCTCGCACAGAAACAAGCGTGAAACTGCGGTGCATGAGGAACTCCCAAAGGCACCTACCCAAGGACTCAAAGAGCCACGCGTCAGGGTGCGCGAGGCCAGGGACCGCGGAGGCCAGGCGCCGGGGCTGCTCCATCCAGTCCCCAGGTCTGAGCTCAGCGGAGGCGGTCGGGACCCAGTCGCAGCCCACACAGCCTAAGCCGTTCTCCGTGCCCGCATCCTGCCACAGGCACTGCTCCCTACAGGCGCTGACAGTCATTTCTCCAGTCTCTCAAGGGCCCCCCGGCCACCGTTAGGACGGCTGCCCCCTCTGCACACTCAGGACTCTGCTGGGAACAGAAGGCCCTCCGCACCCACACCCTGCCATTTCCCACAGCCCAGCCCAGGGTCTCCGCCAACCGCCACCACCGACACTGCCTTTGTACTTCACAGGGGCCCGTGCACAGAGTTCGGGAGGTATGTGAACCTGAATGGGGAGAGGAAATAACAACAACATCTTTATCGCCACTCGCCTCTCAGTGAATGTTAACAGTGCCTTTGATTGGGAGGGGAGGCAACCATCACGTAAAGTCTGTGACTTTATCAGAACAGATAACACACATACTTTCATATCACACCCAGCTAAAGCAGACACCTCAGAATAACATTTCCATGTTCCCTTTACCAAAATTATAAATGTCACACCTGCTGTTAAATCTTATTACTGAATGAGTTGTTAAAGAAGCATATTGCTATATGTGTAATATTGTGATGGCATATAGTTCAAAATAATTGCTTTCCTTTGTTATCCTATGCATTTTTATTTCATGCATTTTAACATGTTATCCTACAAAGAGGGCCACAGGCTTTACTAGACTGCTGCAAGCGTTCTAGACTGCACAAAAAAAGGTTAAGAACCCGTTTGGTGAGCACCGTAGCCAGACAAACTTGGATTCCTACCCACACCCTGTCAATTTCTAACTCTTTGCCTTTGAGCAAAATGATTTAAACTCCCTGAGCCTTGAACTTCCCCATCTGGATCGACAGCCCCGATAAAGAAACAACACCCACCTACCTCGTGAAACCATCCATCCATTCATCAAAAAATTAACTGAGCACCTACTTACTTGGGGCCACGGAGAAGACTGAGTTCCTGGGGTACAGTCATGACCATGACGACGGCCCTGTAGCACGTCACAGAGAAGGTCATGCTTTATAAAGTGACGGGCACATGAGCATTCTCTAAACACTACAGTTAAACACTACAGAACTACAGAAACCACATTTAGTGTTTCATTGTGCGCTGACTGGTCGCCCCCACATACGACTGTTGGTTCACCGAGCTTATGCCCTCCCGACAAGGCTTCTTAGAGTTCAGGGGCTGGGCCTCACGCTCACAGAGCCGGCAGCTTGTCTGACCGAGGGTGTAAGACTTGGAACCAAAGGGTCTCAGCTCAGAACGCTGCTCCACCGCTTGCTAGTTCTGAGACTATGCCAGAGACCCATAGCTGTTCCCCCAAATCTGTCCTCTCCTTCCTCTCCAGTAACAGAACCCCTAGATTTTAGCTGGGCACACGGACACTCAGAGTTAATGACAAGATTTCCCAGCCTCCCATGCAGTCAAGACTGGTCATGTGATGAAGTTCTAGCCAATGGGGATGTAAGCAGAAGTGACACGTGCAATTTCCAGCAAGTGTCCTCAAACTAAGAAGGCCTGGCCTTCACCAACGCTTTTGCTAGCACAGCCACCCTGGACCATGAGATGACCTTGGGAATGGAGCCATGCACATGGAACAGGACACAAGGGGCCTGGGTCCCCGCCATTGTGGAGCAGCACTTCCAGCTGGTGTTCTACCGCAGGTGAGTTCCTTAACCTCCCTGGACCTCCACAGCCCCGTCTACCAAAGGTGACAATGCTAGGTATCTACCCTGCACAGTTGTTTTGAGGACTTAACGGGATAGGGCTTGCTTCGCAGTAAGAGCTAGAGTCCAGGGAGGAGACGTTATTGCTGTTTGACTTTGGCTGCAGTGAAAAATGGTGGACGTCTGAGACTCTCAACACAACCCTGGGTGCCCGGAGGTGGCTCAATGATTCCCACAGTCAAACGGCAACCCAGCCACTCTGGTCCTCAGACGGAATTCCCTTCTCTGCCACCCATGTTGAATGGCCCCCAGGAAAAGGGACAACTGTTGGGATAGGGCCATTCGTTCACCCAAAAATCACGATCAGCATCCGCCAAACTACCTCACTTCCCCACGCCGCCTCCTCCGCCTCTGAGCCCGAGCTCCGGGCTCCACGCTCACGCTCACTCCCGCCCGGACACCCAAGTTCTGCTCAGTCTCTCCGGAAGCGCCTTCGGGCCTCTCACCCAGGAAGGCTGTGGGGAGGCCTCATCAGGGAGCGCTGCCCGAGTGCCACCCACTCACCCAGGAGGCCTCTCCCCGCGGCGGTGACCGCCAGTGATCACTGGGCATTGGCTGGTTCTCAGGCCCCGATCCGGAGCTGTCCAGGTGTCCTGACAGGGTGCGCGGCCAGCTGCGTCGCCTGGTCCGCAGCATCAGCACTGATCGGGGAGGCGTCACCCTTCGTGCCACCGCAAAACCGCAACCTGCTCTGCATGCCCAAACCCATATTCATCTTTCCCGATGATCCCCTTCCCGCTCCTGTAGACACACTCCTACTGTCTCTCCCACAGTGTCACCCCCTTCCCGTGGCACTGCCACTCACGCAGGCTGCTCCCAGGCACCGGCACAGCCCCAAGCACCTCCCCTCTCGGCATTCCCTCCTGTTCCCACGCAGCCCCGTTCACGGCAGCCCCTATGTGCGCGCTCTCTCCTCTTCTGCCACCCGCCCCCCCAGGACCCATTCTCCGGAGTGGAGATTTCACTGTCCTCGTGGCTCCGGCTTAAGCTGGCTTTAGAACCGGAACAACGTGGCACTGGCAGGCAATGGCTCCCCAGTTGAGTGGGGGACCCAGCGCTACAACGGGAAGAAATGTAACACAGGGGTCAAGAGGGCAGGAATCAGTGCCCAGATCGGGGCAGAAAAGGAAGACCCCGATCCCAACACGGCCAAGGACGGGAGCGGAGCACTCAGGCCTAATGATGTCAAAGGCGTCACTAGCTCCTCGGGATTTTACCTGCGCACACGCCCCGCCCCACACACGCTGGCACGGGGTTTGCTAACAGGAACTCCGCGGCTGGCAGCCCCGGGATCGGTCCCACTTTGCCCAGCACAGAGCTGCACCCTGCTTTTCACAACCAAAAGTTCATCCCAGGTGACCCACCTGGGTGTGCCACCTCGGGCTCCTTTACCGGTTTAAATTCACACCACACGTTCATTACAGAGCGAGAACACTGCCTCACGACTCAGACCACAGGCCTGCGAGCAGGACAGGAGACCCCCACATGTCCAGCCCAAACACCTTCTGCACTCCAGGGTTAACAAAGGAGCAGCAAGGCCCCCTCCCCGCCACACCGAGCGCCACCGCAGAGAGCAAAGGGGGGGGATTTCGCCGGCGGGGCTCTAAAAGCCAGGCAGAGATGATGCAAATGCACGGCCCGGTGCCACACCTTCCCACTCTCCCCACGCCTGGCCGAGCGCCACCACAGCCCTCCACGCTACCTCGACGCCCGTTTCCCTCTGCAGTGCCTGCTCCTGTACGAGGCTGGGCGGGAAGGGAGGGCAACTGAGCCCAGCGCCAGGGGCCCACGCTGCCAGCCCTGAGGGCCCAGCGGAGGGACCAGCCGGCAGCCTTCCGTCTCTTTAAGCAGCCAGAGAAAATGAGAGGTGCAAGTGTCACACTTCCCTGCTTCCCCACTGGTGGTGCCTTCTGCACGGGGCACCCTGCCACTCAGCCCTCTTTCCGGCCTTCGCCACACAACCTGCCCCCCGCCCCCCAGCCGGGCTTTCCTTGTTGGTCCTCCTGAATCCACAAGAATCACTCCCTAATTACCGACTGCAACGCAGACACTGAGGGACTGACAAAACCAGCGTAACAAACACCAATACGACATTTGGGACTGGCGACTCCTGCGCCACCTCCCTTCCTGAGTGGGCCCGAGCACACAGGACGCACTGGATCCTAACCCGCACCTGGGCAGACGACGGACCAAACCGCCAGACCGTGTGTCCGCGCGTGTTGGGGCAGGGAGGGCTGGCACTGAGGAACCCACCACGCGGCTCCTTAACTTGGCTGTCCACTGCAACCACCTAGGAGAGCTGAGAGGCTGATGCCTAGGTCGCACCCCAACCAGAGCATCTGCCTTAATGGGCTGCGGCCTGGATTGCTAAAAGCTCCCCAGTGATTCCAACATGCACCCCAGTTTGAGAACCACTGACTGAAACCATCTACTGTGTGTTCAGACACTTTTCAAAGCAGTCAAGACATTTAGATCTTATATCCTCCCACGGCTAAGACAGCCCTTGGAGGGACCGTCCCATTTTACTGAGATTCAGATGTCGGTCCCGGTGAGGCTGAGAGCGGAGCTCAGGGCCTCTAACTCCAAACTCCATTCTCTTTCCACCCACCTGTGAACTCTTACAAGGGTCTACCCCCGGGGTGTCCCATCATGTGGCTTCCCTGGGCCATACTGGAAGAAGAACTGTCTTGGGCCACATGTAAAATATACTGACACTGACCATAGCTGATGAGCTAAAAACATAGTTCGCAAAAAACCCATCTCATAACGTTTTAAGAATCTGTGTTGGGCCGCATTCAAAGCCGTCCTGGGCCCCCGGTTGGACACGCCTGGCGTAGACAATGCATGAAAGCCATCTCCACGGCCACCAGGTCATAAATCCATTCCATCAATGCGAGCCACCTGCCTCTGGGGATGCACACAGCACAGGCCGTAGTAATGACCTCTTCCAAAAGCAGGGGACCCAGCCACAGGGAGGGGAGGTCCAAGGCAATGGAGAGAGAGAGACAGACAGAGCCTGCCCAGACAGCTCGTCCTCCACCCAAGACACCACACGAGATGGTGCTCAGTGGCATGGAAAATACTGTTGAACTTGAGAATGGACGAGTGCTGGGCCAGGTGGGCTCTTCACTGGGGACAGAAGGGTTGGCCTCTCACAGCCGGTTTCTCTGTCCTGCTCCAAGCATGCTGACTTTCTTGCGGGGGCACAGAAACCAGCCCCGACAATGCCCAACCAGGCAGCTTCGGGTCCTCCAGTCTCTACTCCTCCCAGAACAATGACCCACACTTCCTTGGTGAGGCGACTAGGACCAGCACCTTCAAACATTGTCTTTTTGTCTCCAAATAGGTAGCGCAAAGCATCCCTTCAACCCCTTTTCGCACCATGCCTACCCCCCCCTCAAGATAAAGCATCACCAAACCAGCTTCCCCGATGGAGTCACAAGACTGTGGCCATGTCGGATTAGGAATTAACGTGGGTCAAGCACCATGTTGATAACATGGCAAGAAGCCACCCCACAATCCGCACGGGGTCCTTAAGTCACCAAACGTTCCGATGGGGACCTCACCAGTGCAGAGCCTGGGACAGACACTGTAAGGCCAGCAGATGTTCCTCCTTAAAGACAACACACAATACTGCACTCATTCCTCCTGGGTCAGAAATGAGCCTCCTGGTACTCTTCTTCCAACCTGTGTCACCCACCGGCTGCTTCCTGGTGTCCCTCACAGCCAAGGGTTGATGGGAAAGAACCACAAGGAATTACAGGAAGCAGCAGGAGGTGAAACTTTGCCATCGATCGCCCTGATAAGCAGTGCCACTTACCCAGCACAGTCAGACAGCTCAGCACCTGGAGAAAGCACTTCATGTCGGCAGCGACAGAAGACACGACACAGGACGCTTCCTCTCCGCCCAGCACTTAATCTCTCATGGCTGGCAATCCGCTTAGACCTCCAGGGGACAGTTTTGGAAACAGAACTTAACTTGGAAAATAAGAATAGGTTAAAGCGAAGAGATCGGCAGGCGGGAGCGGGGTGGGGGGCGTGGGGGGTGGCATCCGTTAAACTCCCCTAGGCGAAGGAAGGGTCCAGAACAATTCTGCAGGTGCTCTAGGCTTCTGCCACATCGCGTGCCCCGGCGGTTTCCACTGGAATTGTAGATTGCGGTGGATTAATCCTCGAGGAAAAGGAGAGAAAAGTCTGAGAAATCCTTTCATCCGCTGATTATACAGAAATGTCCTTGGCTTCGCGGTGACGGTATCTGCGATCGCCCTCATTCGGATTCCGCAAAGGGAGGCGGGCAGGTTTTGTCAGAACCTCTGACAGCCAAGGCGTCCTGGCCAGCATGGACGGTTTTGGCTTCCTCATCAAAAAGTCCATCTCCATCCATGGCGGGAGGTCCCAGGGCTGCCAGCTGCCCCCCCAGGCCTGCCCGGCACACACGAAGCAAGTTCGGCAGCCCAGAAGCGGTCCCACGGTCCCAGCAGATTTCTAAAACAAACACAACCGAGATTTAGCAAAGGCAAACGCGACCGCCGCGCAACCGAGGGGCTGAGCCGGTCCCCACACCTGGCTGCGGCGCCCGGAGGCCCGTGACAGTCACCCTTCGCATTCTGACCTTGGGCACGTCGCCACGTTGGCCTCCGCCTCAGTTTCCCCAGCCAGAGCACAGCAATGGTGGGAAGCCCGATTGTTCGGACCGTACTTTGGCCCAATGCTTCACTCCTGGGAATTCCCTACGCCTCCCACCGATCCCGGCGCCGCGGGCAGCCGCACCCTCTTCGGCCGGGTGGGGGGCGGGACCTCGGGAGGGGGCCCCGAGGTGGGGCCGCCACTCCTGGCGACGCCCCCGCCCCCCGCCCCGGACGTGGGCGCCCGGCGCGCGCCGCGTCCCAGGTGGCCCCGCTATTGTTTTACCTTCCCGGGTGTTTGTTTTTCGCTGAGTGTATAGCGAAGCGACGGAGGCAGAAGGGATCCGGGGCTCCGCTTTCCGCTGCCGGGGCGCGCTCGCCACGCGCCGGCCCGGCCAGGGGAGAGTCTCGGGCCCGACCCCCGAGCCCAGCCGGCGCCGGGCCCGTCGCCGCCCCTCCCCGCGCCGCCCCCCGGCTCCGCTCCGCTCGCTGCCGCCCCTCCCCGCGCCGCCCGCGCCCCCCGCGCACCTCAGCTCTCCGCCGCCCTCTTCCTCCGCGCGTCCGTTCGTCCGTCAGCCGGTCGGCCTGGGCGCACGCCTCCGGGGACGCACCGCCTCCTCCCCGTCCTCCCGCTACGGCACCAGCCGCGGCGCCCGGCCCCGCCCGAGTCCCCGCCCCCTCCAGCCCGGGCCGCCGCACCGGGGCCGCCGGAGCGAGGGGCGAGGGCGGGGGCCTGGGGGAGAGGCACCGCCCCCGGGCCCGCCCCCCCACGCCACCCCCGGGGGGACGCGCGGTCGGGCGGGGGGCACGCGGGTGCCTCACCTGCCGGTGACGAGGGCCACCCGAGGGCCTGGACGCAGCTGGCCTGTGGGCCGGCAGCCCCGAAAGTTAATCAGGGGTGCACGCGCAGGGTCCCCCCAGCCCCCACGGGCCGCGGGCTAGATGCACAGGCCCTCCCCACAGCCCGGCGAAGGACTCACAGGCCTTGTGGAGCCCGACTCAGGCGCGCGTCCTCTCTCTGCGAAACAAAAACAAAGCCCTCTGCGGGAGACTTGAATCTGCTCGTCTGGGGGAACCCCAAATTGCGCTTCACTCTAGTTTCCTAGAAGCTGCGACCGAACCGGATTCTAAAATCAGCCTGGGTTCTAACCCTGGTCCCCCCCCCTACGTGGACCGAGTACTCTGTGCCTCAGTTTCTCCATCTGTGATGTAGGGAAATCGGCTCTTCCGAACAGGGTTATGTGAGACGTCCGTGGCACACTTGAAAAACACTTAGAATGGTGCCTGCCACATCTTAAGTACTCAGCAAATGTGAGCTGTAATAATTTTATGAGGAACAGTCCCATCCAAGCAAGCGCTTTTTAATTCATTCAATGCTTATACAGCACACACGCACTCGGTAGGCAGTCACAAGGTGACCAGGGTAGGAGGGGACAGCCTGCCCTCCTAGAGCTTACAGTCTAGTGGAGAGACAGTAAAACGGGCACGGGGAGAAAAGGACAGTGTTGGGGAAGCACGTGCAAGGCCCAGGACACTGTGCTGGGGTGGGGTGGGGGGCTGTGTTCGGGGAGAACCTATTTTGGGGAGTGAGATAGGAGGAGGAGGGGTTAGTCAGCCAGAAAGGCTTCACAGAGGACATGGAAATGGGGTAGAATTAAAGGACAGGAGGAGAAGCCAGAGGAAGAGAGGAGAAGGGGGAAGGAGTCACAGGCCCTGGGATCAGCACCCCCGAAGGCCCAGAGGGCACAATGACCCACCAAGAGGACCACGGGCCTCTGTTGGACCCCTGTAAGAAAGGAGCTGAGAATAAATCCAGCGTCAGGACCGGGAGGGCTTTGCCTGGCGAGTTGAAGAGTTTGGACTTGAGCCCAGGGCCTTCGCAAAGTGCCTGCAGGTTTTGATAACAGCGCTGTTATGAGAGGTCCTGGTCAGGAAGACCCCGCGGGTCTAGGTTTGGAGGGTGCACAGGAGGGGAGTTCTGCAGGAGAATGGGGGTGCCGCTGAAATTCCAGCCAAGAGGTGACCAGGACCCGGGAAGCGGCCACTGGGAGGGAGGGAGAGGAGTGGAGCAGGTCCCCAGGTCCCCTTGATGTGGGGAGAGAAGCTCCATGGCATGCTGGGATCAGGGTGAGGAAAGGGCCAGAAAAACCAGTTTGACCTCAGCAGCTGAGATCAGGATGCACAGGATAAGGCCTGATGGACTGAGGGTGAGATGCCCCAGGGGCATGCACGTGAAGGTGAGCAGAAGGCATTTGGGGCGGTGGGAGGGTGGGGCTCAGAACTCAGAAAGGGGCTGTGGGTTTGTAAGACGTTTTTCACCCTGATGGACCATATGACAGTGAAAAAATGGAGTGAAGGGACAGACTGATAATTCACTCACACACACAAAATGAATTACCCCAGTGTGCAGGGCAAATGGAGAGCATGCTATGGGAATACAAAAGTAACTAAGGGGTCTTACTTTGCCCCCACCCCTGTCCCTTGGCTGTAAATTCCTTGCCGGCAGAATTTGCCCTTAAATAATCATTTATTCCAAATAACTCCTGGTGTTGTGATCTGCATATAGGACTTGCACTCTAAATACTTCAAGTGAATTGAATTGGAGTGAATATTTATCACATATGCCAAGTATTGTATCAAAAATCTCCTCTTGTGTGTTAAGTGTTACCTCTTTCCCCCAATCAACCCTGACTCTGGTGTCCCTCACATCTCCGTACCTGCTAGACGCCTTCATTTTTTTATTGAGCATCTACTATGTGCTAAGAAAAGTCTGCTCTCATGGTGCTTATATTGTAGGGGGAAACAGACAATGAAACAGATAAATATGTAGCATAACGTGACATGTTCTGAGGCAAGTAGAATAAGGGAATCTTGTGTGTACATGTGTGGGGTGGGGAGGGGATGTGGTAGTCAAAGGCAGTGACGTTTGAGCAGAGATCTGACCAGAGGGAAGGAGGGGGGTTTCTGGAGGAAGAGCATTCCCAGGTTAGGAACAGCAAGTGCAAAGCCCCTTAACATGCTCAGAAACCCAAAGGCATGTTAGTGTGCCTGAAACCGCTTGAGAGAGAAGGAAAGGAAGGTTTTCAAAGGGGTCACACAGGCCAGGTCCTTTAGGACCTCACTGGCCATGGGAGCGGCTTGGATGGCTCTGGCTGCAAAGGATAGAACTTGGCGGGGTAGGAGTGGGGGCAGGGCAGTAAAAAAGAAGACTCTTGTCACACAGGTGAAAGATGACCACAGCTAGGACTGAGATACAGGATAGGAGAAATGTGTGGAATCTGGAAGCATTCTGAAACTATACGCAGTGGAATTTTCCGAAGAATTCGATATGGAAGGGGAGAGAAAGAGAAGAGTCAAGGCATCTTCCAGAAGATTCTCCTCAGCCTGCTTTGGAGCTCTCTGACCCCACCAAGCTGTCCAATGTCTTCTCCAAGACCAGCCTTCCCAAGCGTGTACTCCCCTATGTCCTCTGTCCCTGAACCCCGTACTCAGTGATGGATTCCTTTCTCTGTTCTTTCTTCTCACCCGACCCCATCTCCTGTCACCCAGACGTCTCACATCCTTCTGGAGAATCTCTCAAGCCCTGACTTCCATCAGCACCCCAGATTTGTTATGGCTGCTCCCCAGCATAGCTTCTTTCTTATGTCCACATTGAAGGAACATTAGATTCTAAGATATTCGAAGAACTGTGCTCATTGTATGGCTGGGGGGAAGTCAAGTTCAACTAAAAGAACGCTTCTGCCCTCCACACATAGAAACAAGGAAGTAAGGGCTGAACAGTGGCATGACGGTGGCCCCTGCAGGAAGTCACCTGCAGGCACAGAAAGCATCAGAGGAGATGAGGGGACGCAGTCCCCAGGCAGCCAACATGTCTGGTCCTGGGCCGAACGCTCGTAGTTGGCTTCATGATGTCATCCGCTGGAATGCTGACGCCTCTCCTGGACTGGCCTGGCCCCAGGTGGATATTTGGGATGCTTTGGAAGACTCCTGAACCTTCTCCCTGAGGGAGCCGAGCTCAGCAGGCTACAGAAAGAAGCCAGGCGGACGCCCCGCGTCAGCGAACCATCACAGTTGGGAACGCAGGGCCGGTGAGGCCTGATTTTCTTACTTTTCAAGAAAAGCAGGAAGTCCAGATTTTTGTTGAATTCTTCCAATTTTTTATTCCCCTTACTGGAAGCCAGTGTTTAAAAATAAATGAAACCCTGTGGGGAAACAACACAGAATGTGTTTGTGCTGTCGGTTTGAGGTCTCCAGACCTGTTGCAGCTGTGATCAAAGGCAAATAGAAAACCACAAGTGATGCGAAGTTCCCAAGGAAAAAAAGTGGGGGGGGACATTAGCCAAATTCTCTTTTGTCAACTGAAAAAAAAAAAAAAAAACCCACCACGTTGAGGGCGAGGCCTTTTGTGCAGAGATAGCCTGGAGCACGGAGGTGACTTGCTCTCCGGAGCTTTGAAGTGCCACTCAGCAGTCCTGAGGGGAGCAGGCTGTCCTCTGTCCCCCGTCCTCCGTCCTCCGCAGGCCAGGGTGCCCAGAGCTGAAGACCACGAATAGCTTTACACAAGATGCCATCTGTCTTTTAAAAAAATCCCGTGGACTCTTACATCTTGAGATCAGGGTGGCATGCAGGTGGGTCCCTAAGGCCTTCCCTTCGGTGGGCGCGCAGAACCTCACGTGTGCCATCTAGCATTGG
>PVJL010008588.1:40130-65460 GCA_004026885.1 Lyroderma lyra
ACCCCACCCCCACCACGGAAGGCCGGAGACAGGTTCATTCCAGGGAGGGAAGTAAGATTCCATCCAGCCACCATTCTCCTTCCGTCACAAACCCCCAGGCCTGTGCTCCCTGCTTGTCCCTGGGCTGACAGAACAGTCAAGAAGAATGCCGGGGCTTGTGTCCCAGATCTGTGCTTCCGGACACTTAACTGTCCTGCGCCTCTCTTACCCGCCGCCCTCATTGGTGAACGGGGCTAATAACAGCAGCTCTCTCTCTCTCTCTCTCTCTCTCTCTCTCTCTCTCTCTCTCAGTGTCCCAGAGCAGTGGGGCTGGCTGCCAGGGCTGGCTGCCACTCAGCCATGCTGTTGTCCAGGTAAAGGACACTTAAGAATTTGGCTCGACCTCTCTGGTGAAAAGAAAAAAGAAATGTTCGTTTGGTCATAGAGCTTCTGTCCTCACACAGGGGAGGAGGGTGTGTCGCCATAGATCTGAGATTCTAAGACCCCAAACAACCACAGGAGAGGGAGCTTGGAGCAGAACAGAGCCGTCTGGATCTGAGGGCGGCATCTGCTGCCCCACCGATGGCCAGGGCTGTCTGGCCTGATCTGGCTGGCATGTTCCCTCTTCCTATAAAAGAGTTCAAAGCCATTGGCAAGTGTCACCCAAACGTGTATGAGCCCAGCTGACAGTTTCCACACGTTCACTTCGAAGTTAATTATTTGGAACTGAGAACATATCTCCCCCTAACCAGTAATATAATAAACGGTGGTTTCCAGGCTGACACGCGGTGTTTCACCCTTCGTGTGCTTACAAGTGCCACGTATTTAAGAAGGAAAACATAGCAGTAAATCCACACTACCATTGGAACATCAGTGATTAAATAATACCGAAAAATCACACTGGGCCAGGAATTTTTTCCTTTTTCTAAAAGAAAAAAATGAACGAACACATAGTTAACACAAAGCACGGTCCTACCCGCGAGGCGCTGACGACAGCCAGCGTGCTTCCCGGCTCCGTGGGCCTTAGGGGCTGTAGTTGTCCTTCTGTTTATTGTCCGCTTCCCCGTGAGAATGTAAGCTTCTTGTGGGCTGGGACAAGGTCTGCCTTGTTCTCTCGTGGCCGCCCCAGGCCCGAGCACGTAGGATGTGCTCAGCAAGCGGCTGCTGGATGAATGAGCAAACGAATTCTAGTTGGGGAGACAGACAGTAAACAAGGAAGCGGATAAGCCACCAAAAGTCAGATGCTGCTAGGTGCTATGAGGACGTCTGGTCAGCCTACAGAGCCCTTGAAGTTAGCCCAGGGAGACTAGGCTGACCAGACGTCCCGTTTGAAATGGGCCAGTACTGCTGCCGTCTGGTCAGCCTAGCTATAAAGAAAACTAAAGCGGAGAACGCAGGGCTGGGGGTGGCTGTTACGGGCAGGGCTGTCGTGAGAGTCTTCTCTGAAGCAATGCTATCTGCACAGAGACCTGAAGGAGGAACTGGGTCACGGACGAAATAGTGGGGAGAAGGGCAGCCGCTTTTGGTAGTATCAGACCAGAAAATGCGGACCCGTGTCCCCACTGTCACCTAAAGTACCTGGACAAAATTTACATCAGTATTAAAAACAGAGTTACTTAAATGGCAAGGAATTAACCTGGGCGAAGAAAGCTAGGGGAAAAGGACCATCACTCACAGCCACTGTCGCCCTGAGGACATCTGTGGGTGCGCCATGAATATCTGCAAAGCTGAGCTGAGCTTTCGATGGCCTCAGAAGGCAGGGGGACAAGCATTTAACCCCAGAACTTAGGTGAACGTGGTTCCAGACTGGGCGCCAGGTACCCTCCAGAAGCAAATGAAAACCCTTGCCCGAGAGAAGTCCTATCACCCTGGGCCTCACGTTACTCCAACACGAAATCTCCAGCACACATTCAGATACAACCGGGAAATGAGACAACGTTGGTGGAAACCAGCCGAACCGACGGAAAACTGAACCGGGACCGCAAAACCTCGAGGTGGCGGAGCACTGTCACCCAGCCCACGGGACACCGGGTCAAAGACACAGCATTCGAACTTGGAAATTTGGTCAGAGAAATCAAAGCCACAACGAGATGTGGGGGAAGAGCAGCCCAGGCTCAGAGGGAAGCCAGTGCCGAAGGCTCGAGGTGGGGACGGCTCGGTGTGTTAGAGACAGGAAGGCCGCGCGGCAGGAGCGGACAGCGGGAGAGAGATGGCTGCCCAGGCGGGTGCTTTGGGTCTTATCCCTGAGTCAGAGGAAACCATCAGACGACTTAGAACGTCAAAGTGACAGGACGTAATTTACATTTTTAAAAGGTCAATCCGACAGTTGTATAGGAAATAGACTTCAGGGAAGCAAAAATAGAAGCAACGAGACCAATGGTAGATTATCGCACGGTCCAGGTGAGAGATGGTGGCCGCTTAGATGAGGGCGGAGGAGGGGGAGGAGGTGAGAGGTGCGTTCAGGATGCACTTTGAAGGGACAGCTGACAGCACTTCTTGCTGGATCAGACATGGGGTGTGAGAAACAGGTCTGAATAGCTCCCCCCTCCCCCAGTATAACTGTGTGCGCCCTCCCCCAACCCCACAGGCTCTTGACCCCCTCTCAGTAGACGGCTCCTTAAGTGGTACGCTCAGCCCAGTCCTGTCTTCTGAACTTCACACCTGGTGAGCCGGACTGCCAGTGTCCCTCGAACATCTTCCGAAGCCGTTGGGCTGCTCCTCTCTGCATTCGAACCTTCGCCCTCGCCTAGGCTTCCCTGCCTCTTTCTAGACTATTGTCATAGTTTCCCACCTGGTCTCAGGGGTAGTGACTTCACTCCCCTCCCCTCCGCCCTTCTAAAGAGCACACATGACCCCTGTGGGGCTCCCCATCACTTACCGAGGGTTCAGACTCCTTCAAGTGGGTTACGAGCACCCCACCGCGCCCAGTCACCCATGTCCTTTCTCCTGCTTTTCTACGTTCTCAGTTCTGCCCACTTTGACCTGCCGTCACACAGCTCCCTCTGGGCTCAGGGACGTGCCTTCTCGGAGGCTGTGACTCGGCTGGGTCTGCCGAAGCATCAGCTGCTCCACGGAGCACCCCTCCCCTCCCCTCCTCCCCCCTCCCCTCCCCCACCCCCGGTGTGCCCCCTCCCCGCACGGAGGTAATCACCGTGGAAGCCCTGCGCGCCCCGCACACACGCTAGGGCGGTGCTTCTCCCCGACTGACGTCATCTGTTTACATGCGCGTTTCACCTAGTGAGTTTCTTGCAGTCAGACCGCCTGACTTCATGGTGCCGGCTGCTCCCCGCAGGGTACCGGACACCTCGCGGGCCCTCGGCTACGGCTTTGCGGGGTGAATGGGGGAGCGGCTGAGCGAACACCCGGACTGCACCCTCAAGCCCACAGAGGGTGTTCAGCCCCTGGGCCCCAGGGGGCTGCAGCAGCCAGGGATCGGGGGGCGTCGCATGAGCTTTCTCTGGGTGACTTTGTCCTCGGCGTAGCGGCACTGAACTGCTCTGAACAAATGCTTTATACAAAGAAGTACAAAGTCAATTTGGTTGGTTTGTTTGTTTGTTTGTCTCTGCTTGCACCCAAAAGCCTTCCTGACGGATCGGGATCACTCTGTTCAGTTCCACCTACAAAGGCGCCTGACAAGGGGTATCCGCTCTCTACCACCACCCCAGGCCGCCGGGATCGCCCAGTCCCACCGCCATCCAGACCTCCTGGTCCTCGGAACACAGCCAGGGGCGGCATCTCTGCTGAGACGTGGACGACCGTGACCCCGCCGGGAGCCTACGCCGGTGCCTTCGGTTTACAACACAAACGCTCCAGCGTGGGCACGGACAAGGTTCTTTCCTAATCACTGAGGGTTCCTATGACCCCTCCGACCTCCTCTTCCCCTCCTGTCCCACATTCTATGGCTTTCCATTTATGGGACAGGGGCTGGGGGAGACGAAAGGGAAGAAAAGAAGGAGCAAAAGAGAAACTGAACCAAAGAAGAAAAGTTGGGAAGGGGACGGAATGGGGGAGGGAGCAGAAGGGGAGGAAAAGAAAGGAGAACGAGAGAGCAGAGGGAGAGAGAGACCAGAGGGCAAAGAAAGGGAGGCAGGAAAAGCAAGAGGGAGATGGAAAGAAAGAGAAAAAGCAAAGAAGGAAAGAGAGAGACAAGGGGAAAGAGTGGGGAAGGGAGGGAGAAGGGAACCCTGAAATTCAGCAGCACGCACGTGGCTGGGACACGTACCGGAAGTATCTCCCCTTAAACAGCAGGGACCTCGCGGCAGATGTGAAATATTTAAAGGACGGGAGAAACCAGTCACAGAACAAAGCCCCTTGTCTTCGTGAGCTGCCACGTGAGAGCCCAAACGCAGCCGCGGCTGTTTGTCCCCAGACCGCGTAGCCACCAGAGCCGGCCGTCTGGGTCCCAGACAGTTCAGAAGAAACGAAAACACGTGCGTGTGTCTATGTCACGAGACCCCACACAGGCTGACCTGGGGACTCCAGGGGCCTGTCCCCGCCCACGCCTGGCCACCAGATGCCAGCCGGCCCGCGGTGCCCTGGCATCTCACCCGCCGGTGCCGTGGAGGATTCACCGGCATTTCTGGACCCCACCCCAGACCTGAGCGAGGCCTGCGCTTGCCCGAGGCCCGCTGTGGGGAGGGCGGTGGGGCAGGGGCAAAGCCGCCCGCCCGGGAGGGGAGAGGCGCTGGCGTTAGATTCGTTCCCGGAGATCCGCAGCTGGTTTTCAGCCTGGGGAAGCCTTGGTCACCAGGGGGGACACGGAGGACAGACCCAGCACCTGGGGCTGAGGGAGCGGCACGAGCTGTGGGAGCATGTGGCAGGGACACAGGCACGTCCTCCTCCCCCGGGCGCGTGAACCTACACATAAAAGCCAAAGCGGGAGGCCACCAGCATTTGTTTGAGATCCCAAAGAATCGCCGCTCTGGACACACTGCGTCAGGCGGAAGCCCAGACAGCGGCCCGTCAGGAGGCGAGGGCAGTAATGAGAAAGGGAGGGGACGAGGGCAGGCATTTCTGCGGGTGCAGACGACCCGGGCGGCGACTTTCTGACGTTTAGCCCAGTCGTCCCAAGTGCCTTCTTGCTGACGTTGCAAACAGAGCTGCGCTAGGCCCGGTCAGCGGACACTTTGCCCAGCTTTAACATTCCCGAGGTTTGAGGAGCTCCACGCCGGCTCGGTACGAAGGCGGCTCCGCTCATATTGTCCCTCTGACGCTTTCTGGGTGGTCCTGCGTCCATTCTACTGCAGACGCGGGGGTGTGCGGGGGTGGGGGACCACGGGGGTTCCCAGACCCTACCGCTTCCTCCACCTTTCTCCTCCTCCTCCTCTCCTTTTTTCCTCCTCTTCCTTCATAGCTGTGGGCTTGGATTAGCAATGCGACTCCAGCAGGACAGTCGAAGTCCCAGCACACACAGGTGTCACCACCGGGCTGCCAGCCCACGTCTGGGGCTCGAGGAAACACAGCGGAAGGCAAACGACAGTTTAGCTTGGCCATTAACAGTTCGAATTCCATACTTCCTCTTTCCCCGGCTGTGTGGCCTCTGATCATTTATGTAACCAACCGCCTCCGGTTTCCTCGTCGGCAAAACGAAGATACTAGCACCTGCTTTACTAGCACCTGCTTTACACGAGGGGATATTGTAGTGCTTTTTTTAACAGGGTTAGCATGAGAAATGCAAGGGCAATGCACTGGGTGAGACACTTAGCACATAGTAGATGCTCAACGATTTCAGTCATTTAACAAAGGTGATTAAACACCGACTGGATGCCCCGCTCTATTCCAGGTGTTGGGTGAACAAAGCAGATAAAAAGGAAATCCCGCTCTCAAGGAGTTCACCAGACAATGAACAAGTAACGAAGCAAAATATGTGCTATGCCCAATGATGACAAAGAAAACCAAAAACCAGGGGGACAAAGGAAGCGCTGGGAGGGGCGATTGCAATCGCAAACACAGCCACGAGCAACTCCCCACAAAGCCCGGAAGGAGGCGAAGGAGCCCCGCAGGCCGACGTCTGAGGGGAGGACGCTCAGGGCAGAGCGAGGGCCAATGAACAAGGGGGGACGGGTAGCGGCGTGGCGTGCCCCGGGGGAGCGTGGCGGCGGGGGTTCGGCCCGGGCGGGGCTTGTTGGCCACTGTAGACACTGAGGGGACTTTTAAGGAGAGGTGTGGTATAATCTGATTAATGTTGACACGTGATGGTGGCTCAGGCTCCTGTGGTGAAAACGGACTAGTGGGGTCAAGAGCGGCAGCAGGGCAGCCAGCCCAAGGCCAGTGCCATCACCCCGTGAGAGGGGGCGCTGGTGGCTTCAATCCACGGGTGGCAGGAAAGGAGGTGGTGAGAAGTGGTTGGATCCGGGATAGGTTTGTTTTTTATGAAGGAAGAGCTGATGGAATTGGATGGAAAACCACAGGAGAGCTCTAGAATGTCTCAAAGGTTTGGGGCCAGAGCAACTGAAGGGATGCTGTGGACGGAGATGGGAGAGGCCAGCGGGAGGACATTGGGTGGGTTTTCTTTCCCTCCGTTAAATGGAGGAATGACATCTTTTCTTTTCTCCCCGGTGTTGTGTCTGTGTGTGGGGGGGTGACGTGGGTGGGCAGCGACCACACTGGGACCAGGTCTGAGGAAGGCAGGTCACTGAGGACACAGCTGCCAACACGGAAGTCACCCCCAGGGCCTCTCTGCCCCCTGGCCGCCCTCGCACGCACGTGCGAGATTCCGCTACACGTTTTCCTTACTGACGGCGCCTTTCGTGTTCGTTCATCTGTGATTTGCAAATTGGAAGAATTCTGATACAGTATCAGCAAAATAGATGCAGGATTCAGGTTGGCCTTATTAAGGACACGAATTCAATTCAAATAAAATGAGAACAATGTGCCAGACATGGTATTAGACACAGATGACTAGAGTGCCTTACCATGAACGTATCCTAGCAAGTGTGTGTGTGAGTGTGTGTGTGTGTGTGTGTGCATGTGTGTGTGCGTGTGTGTGTGCACGTGTGTGTGTGTGCACGTGTGTGTGCGCACACGTGTGTGTGCGCATGTGTGTGTGCGTGTGTGTGTGTGCGCACGTGTGTGTGCGCGTGTGTGTGTGCACGTGTGTGCATGCGCGCATGTGTGTGCGCGCACGTGTGTGTGTGCGTGTGTGTGTGTGTGTGTGTGTGCGCACGTGTGTGGATTGGGGATAACAAAATATAGACATTACTATTCTAGAAGGCAGAATCTGCTACTTGCTTTGAAAGAGGCATAGGAGATCAAAGAAGAAAATAGTGATAACATCCACCTGGGGAATTTGGGGGAGTCTCAACTAAGGAGGTTAACCGAAATCTGGCTCTTAAAAAGTGGGTAGGATTCTCGCGGGTAGCGATGGCGTGGAGGCGTGCCCAGGTCTGGACAATGGGGAATTGCACTGGCAGAGGCAGAGGCAGCAAGTTCAGTTCTGCTGGTTGTGGGGTGTGAGGAGAGGAGAAGTTTCAATAATGTCCAGATTTGAGAGGCCTTCAATATTAGGCAAAGAAATTGGGGTTTGCTTAGGTTGGAAATGGGGGCCCCTGGAGATTTTTCTCAGCAGGCAAGGAATACCATCAGACCTGGACGTGGGAGAGTCATCTTCAGCAGAGGACTGAAGGCACTTCTTGTTTTACCCAACAATAACCAGTCGTTTTAGTTTTCGCCATGCCCTCAATATGCCCTCCACGGGCACAGATATTAATATAGACAACACCTACAGCCTCAGCAAGAACAAACAGGCAAGAATGACACTCTCGGACCCTAGCACCGGGAGGGAGGAACCAGGACGGTTCACCCGCCTTCGCCTCGTACAAACCTCTCCAACCCCTCTTCCCGCACCCCACCTCCTCCTTTGAGGAGAAGAGAGCCCCCATTCCATTTAGAGTCTGCCCACCAGCCCCCCGAGGCCCAAACTCGCATCAGCATGGTGGGTCTCTGCGCTCTCCTCTCCAACGTGTTTTACGTAGCCGAGTTTCTATCAGTCATGGTACCCTTGGCGGAGCACCGTGAAAATCCGATCAATTTAAGTTCAAAATGCAGCCTGCGATTTGAGCACAAAATTACATATTTGGTTACTGTCTGCTTAAGTTGCTTAGAAATGTTCAATTTAATGAAATTTATAAGACACCGACACAACAGAAAACCACAAGCATCAGCCCCGACACCTGTGTCCGTGGGGGAACGAACACAACAAACTGTCAAACGAAGCACGACGTCTGCGCCATTAATATTCATTTGCTGTTTGCAAATTCTCCCTGTCATCTGCTAGCCCTGGCCAGTGGACAAGCAATCGCAGGTGCCAACGATTTAATAAAGACTGGCGACAGAAAAGACTGGAAACTGGAAAAATTCTCTCCATTAACTTAATTCTTTCTGGGAACTGGTCTGTGTCTTCATTCAGCACAGATTGATGGAGCAGTTCCTGTGTACCAGGCACCGGGCCAGGCGGCGGGGACACAGAGAAGTGAGGGGCAGCCCATCACGGGGCAGGACAGTGCGCACGAGCTGGGGGAGGGGCGGGGCCCCCAAGCGTTGCCCGCTCGTCCCTTATGTGACACAGTACTCATTCACAATGTCATTCGATGCCATCACCACGGTTTTATAGGCAAACGAACACTTTTTTCTTTTTTAGGCACCAAATAGAAAAGAAGAAAAAGAAAGAAGGAATGCAGGAAAAAGAAAAAGAAAAGAACCGTCCTTGAATTGGTGTCAGTTTAGCTTGGTGAAGAACTTGTCACATGGTCCTTATCGGTCTCATTTTGCTGCAGATTCATGAGAACGGGGACCGTGGACCTGTGGTGGGCAGAGAGGCTAGGAAGGTGTCACCATGGAGAAGGGTGCCCTGGGCAGGGTCCTGCGGCCTCAGGGGGACGTCCGGGTTTGGGGGGGCAGGGCACGGGGCGGGGAGTAGAGCCACTCAGACTTGAGGGTTGTCAGGACCTTCTAGGGCCCAGGATGCCCTTGCAGGGTGGTGGGGCCGGGCTTCCTGTATAAGAAATAATCACCAGGGACATTTTATGACCAAAGAAAACAATCCTCGATCCTAAAATTTCCTTGTTTGGTGTTTTTCCTCCCGATGTTAAAAGAAATGAAAACATTTCTGTCAGCCCCTAAAGGTGCTGCGGGCCCAAGGTGCTTCGTCCTCTGCACCTAATGGATGAGTCAGGCCCGCCCGTCTTGAAATGTGGGCAGCATGCAGCGCAGTGGGGTGCCACAGGGCTCCCCTGTGATCACAACCCCCTCACTGGTTCCGCCTCTGGGAAAGTGCTCCTCTTTGTGGAGCAAGGCGTGTCCTAGAGGAACACAGAAGAACGAAGTCACAAGACGGCCAAGTGCCGGGGTGGGGGTGGGGGGGTGCGGCTGTCCTACCTGAGCACCGTGAGCACTGCATACTCCAGAGGGCAAAGGGCCGCTTGCCCGTGGCCAGAGGGCCAGGCTGGCCTCTTCTGACTTCACAAACAAGAAGCAGCAGGGACCTGCCCTTTCTAGAAACTGCCAGATGGTCTGGTGTCTTGTGCTTGGTCTCACCCACATTTTACTGGCCAGGGCCAGGCCCAGCCTCTGTCGCCTCGGAGCCCCTCCCTTGCCAACCCCCTCACCCCCCATCCACACGTCACCTCCACTGAGAACTCAGTAAACAGAAGCGAAATTCTAGTCCCTCTGTCCTTTTTTTGTCCAAGTCTCAGGGGGTGTTTATGAGGTGTGCGGTGTGGTGGCTGGGGCTGTGGCCTTCTTTCCTTGCTTCTGTCCAAAGGAAGTCTTATCTGGGACATGCCAGGCTGGAGGGCAGGGTCTAAGGTCATGGCCGTGCCCGGGGCACTTGAGATCCCCGGGAAGACAAGAGGGGACAAAGGAAGAGAGTGGGGGGAGGACAACAGGCCAGTAAGAACATGGAGCAGGAGCCCAGTTCATGTTTTTGAAAAAAAAAAATGAGGCGTCTTGACACATGCGTGTACTGCGCTGGGTCACCCTGAGCTTTCTGATCCAGCCTTGGTGGAGGAAGTCCACAGACAAATGCGTAAGCATCAAACCTGCGAGACTCCAAGTGGACAAAATGTAAAAGTCTAACAGGAACAGCGTCCAAATGAGTAAACAGGGTTGTCATGCTCTCCGCTACTGCCTTTCCCCCTAACGGTTTATGGCGAAAGCACTCACAGCTACAGAGAACTGCAAAGAGTAGTGCAGCGGCTGCTTAGGCCTGCCTCCCAGAGACGCTCGGTAGCATTTGGCCATGTTTGCTCTTTCCCTCTGTGTGTGTGTGCACGTGTGCGGTGCGTGTGTTTACGCGAGTGTATTCGTGTGTGTGTGTGTGGATTCTATTAGTAAACCATTTCCAAATAAGTTTCAGGCATAATGACACCTCACCAGGTAACCACTAAGAATAAGGCCACTCGTAAAATAGCATTATCACACTAAGAAACGTGACGTCGGTGCATTATGAATAACAGCAGCGGCATTACCCCATAGGTAGCCCAAGTCGCTAAAAGATGCTTGCTGTGTAGGCTGAGGCTTCATTAAGCTGGCCGTGCCCTGCCTTTTGACTCCTTTGTCTTAATGACACTGATACTCTCAGAGGGTTGACCCGGTTGTCCTGTTGAATGCCCTGCCATCTGGGTTTTGCTAATTGTCTCCTCACGATTACAGTCAGCTGAGTGGGAGGGCGAACACGGCCCAGGTGGTACCGCGTGCTTCCCGGTGTTAAGTCCCGGGAGGGCCCAAGGTCAGCGGCCCTCGTGGTTGGTGATGCCAACGGACTGTCCATCAGATCTGTCCGTTGGAAAGACACCTTTTGACCTTCATAGTTCATAATTGCACTGTGGGTGGATGTTAAAAGTATTTTCTTTTTTTTAGGGAGGATGGGGAAGTCATCTACTCTTCCTGGGAAAACCACCTCCTTCCCATTGTCTGACCCATGCTGCTACTGTGGGCCTCAGCTCACACAGGCCCCCGAGAGGCCGATCCTCCAGCATTTCCTAATGTTTAGCATCTTACGTTTACAGAGCATTTTCACACATAATTATTACAGCTTTGGGTCCCGAAATTTCCCCTTCCTTCGCCAAGAAGTGAGACTGCTTGGAATCACTTGCTCATCCCACCCCCATCCCTCATCCTGACCCCCTGCCAGGCACGGCGCTGGAGGCAGGGGGCTTTCCGCACTGAGTGGGGGGCTCAGATCTAGGGGAGGAACCAAACACACTAACTGCACTGCAGGGGTCGAGACACGGGCTCTGGTGTGGAGAGCTTTGGGGTGCAAGGACCTTCCCTCTCCCCCCCAAGAGAGTCTCGCAGGAAGTGCAAGCAGAGCCCCCGCCTGCCCACTGTCACGTGAGAAAACAGCATCCCTCCTTCCGAGCATGCTCAGTCGGGCTTTCCAATACTGCCGCTAAAAGCATGCTCACCGCGGCCTCACCGGGGGCGAGGCCACCAAGTCCCCACAAGCACCGTGATTTTGTCAAGTGACACTCAGCTATGCCCAAGGCCGTTCCTGGTCCTGAATGTTTGACTCCAGTCCCGTCCCCGTCTCTGTCCCCTGCTGGTGTCCCGGGGCAGAGACAGGAGAACCCCTCCAGCCTGAGCCCGGGGGCACGCCCTGTCTCCCCTCTTCTCTACCCACGGTCGAGATGGCTGGACATAGAAAAGACGCCCAGTGACTCCTCCTCAGGTGCTCCCTTCCTCCCAGGTGGCTGAGGGACGGGCATTTCGGAATCAGGAGCAATTTCATGAAGTTCAGCTCTGTTCACCCGGACGGATATGGGGTACACCGTCCAGCAGCCCTGACAGGCGAACATAGTGTCTGAAGGCCACCAAGTACCTGTGAATAGGTCCCCGTAAGTAGGGACCCAATGCCCCAGTCTCAGAGTCTGACTGAGGGCGTAAAGGACCGCATGGTTCGAAGAGCAGGAGCTAATGGATGGGGGGAGCCTACAAGGAGGGGAGGCGCCGTTCCGGCCCCCTGCCTGCTGTGCGTGAGCAGGACGGGGCAATTGGGCCTGTGCTATTTGCGGGTGGGCGGCGCTCACTTCCCCGTGCAGGCGGGATGCTGAGCACTGTCACCCTGCATGGAGGCGGTAAAATGACCAAGAGGGGCGTCCTCGTCGCGGGCCGGGCCCAGGATCGGAAACATGCAAGTACGCCTTCTGAGCTCTCCAAAAAGCACCACAGACATAAACACGAAGGCCGAGATGCCTAAGGCCCGAGCTGCTCACCGTCCCCTTACACCTTAGGTAATTCTGCTGCAGAGTGCTGACGCAGCGTGTGTGCACGCGCGTGTGTCAGGGACGTAGTCAGAGGGAAAACGTGCCGTTTTTGCCAGCATTTGCGTTTTTTTCCTTTTTTTTTTTTTTTGGTCTTTTTTCCCCCGCTGTTCTCCACCCCTGCAATAAGCTGAGGCAGTGTAAGTTCCAATTTATTAGCCGGTTGCTATGGGTTACACCAGAGCTCACAGATACTCCCTTCAGAAATAGTCACGTTTAGTGTCATGTAAAACAGAACTACTGTACCACCACTCGCTTGGCTTCTGCCGGCCTGCAAGGTTACACCCCTCCCTGCGGAGACGGAAGCCCCGGAAAATTAGCGCGTGCCTTATTGTAGGCGGAGGATGGGTGTCTGCCGTACCCCTTGTTTCATGAAGAAGAGAGCCTTGCAGACTGGGGTTGGGGGGTTTCTGCAGGATCGGGGGTGCCCACTTGCATGCCCCACAGTGCCCAGAGACCGAATGTTTATTTCTTCGTCCCGTTCACTATTTAAGGCCGTCTTCCTGACACCGCGTCCCCGTGAGCCCGAGGCCAGTCATCATCAGGAGCGCGGGTCCCAACTACGGACAGGTTTCATTTATTTTGCTGCCGTTAGCAGCACGCTGGTTCGCAACAACAACATAAACGTGTGGACTGGCGAATTTTCGGGAAGGGTGGTTTAAAAGGAAATGGTGAGAGGGCAGCCCCGAGTGCAGTCCCCCAGCTGGAGGTAAACACGAGCAAGGGAGCGCTGCTCGCAGGTCCCCTACTCTCTCTCTCTGCATCCCACGGCCTCCGCCACCCACGCACGCACCACTGCCCGCCCCGGAGCAAGCATAGATTCTCGGGGCTGTCTGCTCATTCACTGCCCTCTCCCGCCCCCGGGGCGGGGCTCCCTCTCACGTAGAGGTCACTGGGTCAGTCTACGTGTGTGTGCGCCCCAAACTTGTGTGGGAGGGGCGCTGGGGTGGGGGAGAGAATGTGGGCCCCAGAGCCAGACGGTCCAAGTTCAAAGCCTGGCTCTGCCACTTTCTGGCGGCATGACCTTGGCCAAGCCACAGCTCTTTGGAGCCCCGGTTTCCATACTGTAAAATGGGGTAACTGTATTTACCTGGCACACATTTCCTAAAGATTTAGAGGGGGGAAGGGCCTGGCTCTTCGTTGGTGCTTAAAAAGCGGGCCAGCCTACCTTTTCACTTCTCAGGAACGTGGGATATCGTTGTTCCCTCCACCTGGGCCTGCTGGCCAGCCGTTCGCCTGGGGAAATCTGCTTTTTGTTCAAGACTCAGGTCAGATTTACCTCTTCTCCGAAACCTGCTCAGTTACCCTCTCAGCTGCCCACAGTCGGGCACCTGTTTCCCCTGGTCTCAGACCCCTCTGTGGCCCCTTACGGCCCCCCTGGTGTCCCAGGGGCATTCGGATGGTCAGTCTGTTTGCAAGTCCTCCCCCTGGCCATGGGCTCTGGGCCCCACCAGGGCAGGGACCCGGCCTCGTCGATCTCGTGAGCACGGCACCTGGTTCTGCAAGGCCTGCTGGGGGCATGGAGGGAGTGAGGGAGGAACTAGCTCCTCAGGGGTGTTTACCTGACACTCTGCAGAGGGGATAAAAGCCAACGCTCCAGTCCACAGGCCAATGGCAGCCACCAGGACTGAGGGACACAATCACCTCATGGTTCAAAGGCCTTTGGCTGCAAGTCTAAGAACCAGCAGCGCAACTCACGATGGCTTCGGAACGAGAAGACGTGTCCCGCCCCGAAGCAGGGAGTCCGGTTCTTCAGTCGTGTCACAAGGACCCGGGCTCTCCAGCTGTGTCAGACGTCGTACCCAGACCCAACACCGGGCCTGCTTCTCTTTTTACCAAGGACAACACGCTTTGGGAGCCCGAGCCCCGCTCCGTAGGCCTGCGCTCACGGTTCTGCCAGAACTGTGTCCCGCTCCGAACCCAGGGAGGGCGGGACCACGCGCGCCCAGGGGAGCCGGGCCACGAGTAGGACGGGGTGGCAAACAGCCTCTGGGGTTCCGTCTGGCGGGGAAGCGCTGGGGATGAGGTCACCGCGGACACGCACCACACCCTGCAGCAGTGGCCGTGTCGTCTGTTCTTTGTCCTCACAGCAGGGGCTCACAAAGAACCTACTGTGCGCCCGGGGTGTGCTCGAAGCCGTGGTCAACCAGGGACAAAGAGCCCCGCCCCTAAAGGTGCCAACCAAGAGCCAGCGAACATGTAAACAAGTAAACAAGGGCACTGGGGATGGTGGCGAGTGTCAGGAAATAAACAGGGCAGCGGCAGGGAATGCACAGGGGCCGCACTAGCCCCGGGGGCCCCGGAAGTGTCCTCTGCGAAGGTGACCTTGGACGGATGACACAGCACAAGTTGGGTGCCAGGTCGAGGGACCAGCAAGTTCAAAGGCCCCGAGGCAGGAAGGAGGCAAGTTGCGGCTGGGGCAAAGTCCGTGCTTGCCGACGAGCTGCTCCTGGAACCCCGCCCGGCGGCCGCCCCAGGCCGGGAAGGGATCGCACGCACTTTCTGGGAACCTCTCCTGCCCGGGCTCGCGGGCCGCCCAGGGCGGAGGCACAGCGGCAGGGGCCTCGGGACCGCGGGCTTGGGCTGGGGGCTCAGCCCTGGGAAGGGGACAAGAGCCAGCACGGTCCCGACCCAGAACTCACGAGTGGAGTCACAGATATTTCCTCGGTCACGTCATGCGTTATGGAGAGGACAGGAGCATGGTGACCAGCGGAACTACCCTCTGTGTCCCCCATGGCCGCGCAGGGCTCACAGCTCTGCGGTGGGGCAGGCCCGCCCGCCGTGCCCAGACCTGGGGAGGCAGAGACTGGGGGTGGCGGCTACAGCAACCTCTCCCACCTCTCCGTAGCCTACTTCCGGGGCGGGCATAAGGAGTGACTGGTGGCCCGGGTCCCCAAACCTCACTTCACTGTGGGGACCTGTCGCTGCCTTTCTTTCCTCCCTCGCCGACACAGCCTCCCCCAGATGTTCACCTGCTCTTGCCAGGTACACACAAGCCACGCCCCTCACTGCCTGGCCAGGCCAGAGAGCACCAGGGTCCTCCTTGTCCCCCCCTCTGCCAGCCATGACATCAAGGGGATGTCACATCAACAGGGCGTCCCGGGCTCACTGCTCCAGGACCCCAACCTGCCCATACCCTCCATTTCTCTGGAAGTCACTGGGGGTGTCTCACTCACAACTGCCAATTGCGTGGCCTTCCTGGGCCTCTGGCTCTTGACAGTCTGCTGGGGGGAGGGGGCAGGCGGAGAAGGAGAATGCTCCCTGCCCCAGGGTGGCAATAGTACAGGGCCTGAGAGCAGGCTTGCCCAGCACTGGGGGTGCTGAGAGGTTGATGTGACCCCCAGATGTCTGCTTGCCTCCAGGATGGATGGTTGCAGCAGAGACAACCACACCAGACCCGGAACCATGCTTGCCCCTGACTCAAAACCATGCTGCTGAGTCTGCTGGGCTCCTCTCTTCTTCAGGTTGAACCCCCTCTTAGGGACTCCACGTTTGACTTTTGTCACCCATCTCCCCACTCTCCCCGTCTCACGTTCCGCAGGCAACCCCTGCCGCGGACACGATGGGGTTCTTTCTTTGGAGCTCCAGGAATCCAGGTGCTTATCTGAGAAGAGGTCCCCCCAACATCCAGATGTATGTGAAGCGTGGCTCTAGGCCCAGCCTGATGCCAAGCGTGGGCATGGAAGGGCGTCTGGAGGTCATGGAGACCGACGGACTCGTTCTGCAGATGAGAACGTGGAGTTCCAGGGTGGTGAACTCCTGGGACTTGGACCTTGTACCACGGAACTCGGCAGGGCGGCGCTAAGCCCGTCTCCTGACCTCAGGCTCCATTTCTGTTCACTGGATCTTCAGGGTTTTATGAGGTTCTTTTGGATTGGGGCACCCCGACCTTGTATGACATCTGATCAGGGGCCAAGGCCATGAGGGGCATTCCTGGTTGGCCGGGTGCACAGAGGGAAGCCAACGCGTACCTGCTGAATCAGAGCAGGGCATCGTTTCCCATTTTCCACCTACCCTGTAGTGTGCTGGTGACTGCTGTGAAAATAAAAGTGCTGATTTTCTGCTCAAACAATTAAGTTCAACACACGTGGATTGCTGCTTGTCCTGCAGGACTGAGAGCTGAAAACAGGATGAAGGACGTGGTAGGAGCCCACGACAGACCGTGGGGAGCCCAAGGCTGCTCTGCTCCCCGTCATGGCCTTCTGGTTCCCTGGGGCAGCCGAGGCGCTGACTGTCTCAGGAAGATGCGTGTCCCCGCTTCCCAGGGCAGTGGCCTCTCTCCCAGGCCTCGGGGCTGCCGTGTGCCAGGGCGGAGCTCAGATCTCCCCATCAGTGCAGGCGAGGAGCCTCCGGCGTGGCTGGGACACTTCTGCTCCCTGCTCCCCACATCCGGGAGCAGCTTTGAGGAACCCAGCCCGGCCTTTGGCCCAGGAGACCAAACCTGTGTTCTGACGGGCTTCCTGCTGGCTTTTCCTTCCAGTGGGATTCTGTCGTCAGAACTGGGTTGAGACGTTGAATTTCCGTTTTGTACACACGCCCCAAGAGGCCCCTCCCCACCCAGGGCCATGGGGCTGTTTGAAATGAACACCAGCCCAAGCTCTCTACCTGCCAAGTGTTCGATTAAGCTGCTTAGGTCTGTTCCCACCATCCTGTCTTTCAAATATTTATGTGGCAGATTATAGGCAAGCTTCAAAGGCAAGGAAATGCAAATCTGCTCTATAAATCATAGAATTACACAGCTGCTGTCTTCCTCCAAGTGACAGCTTACGATGACAGCATGTCTGTCTGCAGGAGGGGTGGTGGGAGGTGGGCTTCTTGCTCTCAGCCAGGCCTGGTGTGTGCGTGTGCATGTGTGTGTGAGTGTGCGCGCGTGTGTGTATACGTGTGAGCGCTCACACGTGTGTGCTTTTGTGTGTGTGCATGTGTGTGCACATGCACGTGCTTGAGCATGTATGCATGTGACTGCATGTGTGTGCTTGTGTGTGTGCACGCGTGTGCATGTGTGTGTGCATGTGTGGGCGCTCACACGTGTGTGCTTTGTGTGTGCTTGTGTGTGCACATACACGTGCTTGAGTATGTGTATGTATGCATGTGTATGCATGTGTGGGCTTGTGTGTGCGTGTGTGTGCGTGTGCGTGCGTGTGTGTGTGCGTGTGTGTGCATATACACATGCTTGAGTATGTATGCATGTGTATGCTTGTCTGTGTGTGTGTGGGGGGGGGCGCTCACACGTGTGTGCTTTTGTGTGTGTGTGCATGTGTGTTCACATGCACGTGCTTGAGCATGTATGCATGTGTGTGCTTGTGTGTGTGTGCATGTGCATGTGTGTGGGTGTGTGTGGGCGCTCACACGTGTGTGCTTGTGTGTGCACATACACGTGCTTGAGTATGTATGCATGTGTATGCATGTGTGTGCTTGTGCGTGCGTGCGTGCGTGTGTGTGTGTGTGTGTAGTGGAAGTGGGGGAGGGAGAGCAGGAAGTTCTGTCACCAATTGCCTTTTTGCAGAACAGCAGGTTTTAATTTTTGTTTCTTGACATTTCCCAGCAGTTCAGATGTTAACTCCTTCAGCTAATCCTAACAAACCAAAGGGCCTAGCTCTCCGGGGACCTGAGGCATTTGGGGAGTGGAGATGGGAGTGGTTGTGAGTTTGGGGGAAAAGGTACCTAACATGTGAAACCAGGGTCAGGGAGAAGCCAATAAGCGACAACTCTGAGAACTCCAGAATGACTTTAATTTAGCCTAAATGAGTAAAAAGGAAATTGTGCATGGCAAACAGTTACACCCATTAAGCTCTGCCCCTGGGGTTTTAACAATCTGCCCATGGAGGCTTCTGTGTGCTGAAGATTGGAGTTTTGTGGGGCCCTTTTCAGCAGTTGCCATGAACACATGGATTGGGTACATGGGGTACACCGGTGTTCAGGGACACATGGATATCCACCAAGACCAACGCTGGGGTTTATGCCCCTTCCCTGGCAGCTGGTCCTGGCCTGGCGTCATCCTATGGAAGTACCTGGGGAAGGCTGCAGTCAGCAGGGTGCCGAGGCCCAGAGCAGTCGAGTATCAGAGGAGAGGTGTAGGGGAGGGTTCACTGGGGATTCGGCAGGGTTCTGCGGCAAGTGACTCAACCCCCCTTAGGCAATAGGGGACTTTCCTGGGTCACAAAAGGGAGCATTGGATTACCACATCGTGGGAAAAGAAGGGATGTAGTCGGACTTGGGAACAGCTGGAACGCACTGCAATACTGCCCGGGCTCTCTTCCACCACCTGTCTTTAATTTTCCTCCGTGCTGGTTTCTCACATGGCTGGCAACAAGCAGACTTTGTACCTAACACCTCTCACCGTTATGGGGACTCTTCTGTACCTAACAAGTTTTGCACCATCCAGTCCTATGATTGGCCCCGCTGGGATCAGGTTTAGGGAGGGGGCACTGGGTCATTCAAAACTGTGGCAGCTCTTAATGATGGTCATGGTGATAAGGAGATCGTCTGGACGGACGATCCAAAAACCATCTGCGATAGCCTAGAGAGGGCTGGAAAAAATAGAGCAAATCGGCGGAGAACAGGGGTCCGGGGAGACGGTGTGATAAATGAGGTAATTGTTGGAATGCCATTGACCTCCTCCTTGAAACTCGGCATTGCGGAAGATTCCTTCCCGACACTAAATTCTCCTGGTCTCGCTCCCCTGGAGTCCCCCTCGTCTCTCCACCCTTGAAGATTGCAGCCCCTCCAGAAGTCCAATAGACGCCTTCCATCCAAATGCATAGAACCCACTTCGTGTTGGGACCCTCCCCTTCGCTTCCAGAAGAAATCTACACTTGTCTTTCTAGTAGTCACTTTTAACACCTTGGGACTCAAAGTGTGGTCCCCAAGTCAGCCATATCAGAACCACCCAGGGACATCTTGGAACCACAGAAACTTGGGACTTGTGTCCAAACTACCAACCCCATCTCCATGCCAGCAAGAATGACCAGGTCAAGTTCGTCAATTTGAACCACGTTACTTTGAACTGTTGTTGCAAATTGAGCTCATAAGCTTTCTGCTCTCGATGCCTAAATGAGTATTTCTTCACGGTTCATCAGGACAACAGTGGCTACATCGAAAAACCCAGACTCACAATAACCTTTAAAATTGCTTTTTCAATACTTCCTTGCCTTCGTTACCTATGTCCAATCCATCACCAGTTTGTACCCATTCATCCCGGTCCCATTGGCTTGCTCTTTTCACTAAGTCCTCCTCACCTATTACAGGCTCTGAGAAGCGCACGTGCCCGTTAGCCTCCTCATTCATAAAATTGGTCTAAAGCAAAGATGCCTGGTTTACATATTTACATACCGAACGTGTGATTATCTTCATATTATTTCCAGTAGATGCAGTTTTCAATAGTCATGGCTCTTGTGAGCAGTTTTAAAGGATTTTTTTTACAAACAATTTATTATTAATTCAAACGTAGCGTAATTTGTGAGCAATTTATATTTTGAAATACATTAGAAAGAATTAAAGATTATTTCTAAAATTACGTTCACTTACCTGCATTCTAATATGCTGCAACAAGCAGCTTTTCTACCCAGTATGTGTGTGTGTGGCTTTAAATAGATGACGTCAGTCTTTAATGTAACTATTGATATGGCTGTGTGGTCAGGTAACTATTTGTTTCCCTGTGCCTTCTATCCTTTTCTCCTTTCTATCTTCTCCTTCTTTTGGATTGAAAACTTGTTAGTATTTCACTTTATTTCCACTGTTGTATTAGTGTGTGTGTGTGTGTGTGTGTGTGTGTGTATACTTTTTTTTTTAGAATTTTTTCTGAGGTTTACAGAATGTATCTTTAATTGATCATAGTTTACCTTTAAATAGTATATCATTTTATCATGTAAAAATCTATGTGTTTTCGCTCCTGTGTGGTTTTCATAGAATTTATTCTGCCTGGGAATCATCCAATTTTTTGGACCTGTAAGTTTATATTTTTTACTAAATTTGGAAGATCATGGTCTTTCTTCCTTAAAATACTTCCTCTGTGCTACCACCTGCTCCTCTCCTTTCCTTCTAGCAATTTTGTCTCACAGGCTCTGTTCACTCACTTTTTTCAGGCTTTTCCCCCACGTGCTTTAATTTGGGTATTTTCCATTTCAGTATTTTCAAGGTCATGGGCCTTTCCTTCTATAATGTGTAAGCTTCTAGTAAGCCTGTCTAGTGGGCTTTTCACATCAGATATTGATTTTGCTGTTTTTTTTAAGATTTAGAAGATTTGTCTATTTTTATAATTTCCATTTACCTTTTCATTACGTCCGTGTTTTTGCCTTTAAGTCCTTGCACATATTTCTCATAGTTGTTTTAAAGTCCTTGTTTGCTAATCTCACCCTTGTCATTTCTAGATGTGCCTTCTGTTGACCGATTCCCCCTTCGTTATGGGTTACATTTTCTTGTTTTTGGCATGTTTAGTCATTGTGATTAGATGTAGCTATTGTGACTGTTGCATTGCTGTACTTTTTTGTAGTAATATAACAGTCACAATAGCTTTAAAGGGTACTGGGATTTATTCTGGTGAAAAATTACTTACATTTCAGATTGGCTTGACCCCTTAGAGGGTTTTTTGGGTTGGGTCTCGAGCAGCCTCTCCTCTACAATGAGTTTAACCCTGCTAGTAAGTTGTACCCTTTCTGGGGTGGTTTTACCCGAATGCCCAGATATTCAACAAGGGCTTTCCATTCTGGCTGGTTTAAAGTCAAGGATCTCCCCGCCCCATGAGAGCTCTGGTGGTTAATCCGCTTCTCACTCCTCCCAGGTTACCTCTCCTTGACCTGCCTGTTTTTGTGATGTGTCCACCACACACACGTGCATCTTAGTATTTGGTCAAAGATTCAGGGGATCCTCTGCAGGTTGCTGCAGCTCCTTCCCCATGATGCTCTCCCACTCCGGCACTGTGCCCCGCAAACTCCAGCTGCCTCAGCCTCCCCCAACCCCCTTCTCCGACTCCTTAGCTCAGTGGGACTGCCTGCCATATGCTGTACGGATGCACCCTTCCTGCCCCCTGGCCCAGACAACGTATTCAAGTTTTGGCACCTGATGGTCTTTCCTCAGGAATCACAGTCCAAATTTGTAAGTAGTTTCTACTACATGAAACTGCACTTGTGGCCAAGTTTTAAAATGTTGTAGCAGTTATTTTGGGGGGCCCAGTCATCTGGTGCAGAGGCAGGTACCCTGAAACAAATGAAGCTAAACACGAGAGTCTCATTTGATGGGTGTCTTCCAAGGCCCTGGCAGGGTCCCTAGCAGCCCGTTTACATGAGACATTTTTGTAAATTTTGCAAAAGACAGATATGTGAACCACCGATGAAGGAACTCTCACTCTCCTTTGTGATTCCTCTCAGCCAATCTCCCCCTTGTCAGGTGCTGCTGAGTGGTCACGGGCATTTGGGGGATCTGGCCAAGGAAAGTCGAGTTGGTAATAAGTTTAGTCCGGGCTTGGTGGGATGTATTTGTGCAGTTTGCAGACATTTTCATATACAGTTCTCTCTTCCCTGCGCAGGAATATCCTCAGCACCTCCTGGGCACACTTACTCATGGACGTGATAGACGGATTCAGGACCAGGCAGCCTCCCTGATGGGAATGTACTCCATGGCACCCAGCACCGAGTGTCTACAGGGAGAGGAAGAGAAACAGGGTTTTAATTGTGCAAAGTCAGAAGCTAATCCGTGGGGGAGGAGAAAACATTTTTTTTTTTTTAGTGTTGATTCTTTTAAATAAGATAATGGTTTAAAATAGCAGGCTTCCCAACAACAATACAGCAACAAATAACGGAACTCCACGACCTCGTCCACCCTCAGCCTGTTTCTTTCCATTCGCTCTACACCCCGTGTGAAAGGTCATTCCAATCAAGATACCTACGTGGTAATGGGAAGATTCAGTTCTTATCAGTTCTTAGCAGAGGAAACTGTCGGGAATATACTCTTTACACAGTGCGTGCAATTATAAACACTCTGTGCTTTTTTTTCTTTTCTGAAGAGACTGTATGAAATCAAAGTGGTCAGAATTCCTCTATTTATAGGGTGTAAGTTCTGTCGAAAAACTACAGTGAACATGTCCGTTGAAGTTGCATATTTTATGAACTTTAAAAATTAATAACAAAAAATTTTTGATCAACCAAGTTAGAAGAAGGGCTGAATTATTTTATTCTCTCTGTAGAAAATAGTACAGAACAGCTGGGGCCATCAAAGCGTCTGTAAGCCCCAAATGTAGGCATGTATGTATAGAGCTGTATCAGCCATCCACTAATTAAAATACCATGCTGTTCTCTGGATTTTTGTGGCTTTACTAACTTTTTTAAAATTCAAAATGTGTTACAATCTCTCTTCTCACTCTGTATAAATATTTACTTTGGTACCTAATTTTGTATTTGTGACTTTTAGTGCCTTTTCCCTCAAAGAAAGCCCTCGCTATGTCAAAGTCTTAGGCTTCATAAAAACTGGATCCAACCTTAGAGAGGTGAAGATGTGCGTGCTTCCCCTCCGTGAACCTCCTACCAGATTACAACAAAGGCAAGTGTCAGAGTGAACCCTGCTTCGAAGAACAAACACGCGTTTTCCAAGCAGGCCGAGGAACCCTCACAACCGCGGTCCGTGATCTCGGTGGAGGTCAGTTCCATGTCCTCTGGGGAGCTCGGACAGGACATCTCAGGGACAGCTTATGTGAGGTTAACCACAATGCTCTGAGGACCAAGTTCTGCGAACCACCTCGCTGGGTCAGGTGAACAGGAAGCCTGATTCAGCATCTTCACCTGGGATTGTTCCAGAACCGAGCCCAGGTGAAAGGTAAGACCTTCCTAGGTTCTTTGCTTTTTCAATTACAGTTGACACTCAGTAGTATTTTGTATCAATTGCAGGTGCACAGTGTAGTGGTTAGACATTTATATAATTTACGAAGTGATTTCCCCAGTAAGTCTGGTACCTATACTGGTACATAGTACCGTGTCATCGACTAGTCTTTGCCCCAGGCTGTGCCTTACATCCCCATGACTCTTTCATAACTGCCAATTTGTACCTTTTAATCCCTTCATCTTTTTCACCCAGCCCCCCAACCCCACTCCTTGGATTCTTGTATCCTGTTCTTGCAAGGTGAAGAGCATCTCTATCGTATTTTATTTAACCCTCTTCTCTTGACCATCACTTATGTCACCAACGACATGCATTTCTATATATTATCCATTATGCTAATTAGGAGGCCTTCACGATGACTAGAGATGATGCCAGCTGAAGATCTCAGAGTTCCTGCCTCTGGAATATGGCGCTTTTGGTAAATACTCGCCGACCACCCCTGGGTGTGCATTTGCGATGAGAACAAGTGACCGTCCCCTGGGTGCAGATTAAATCTGAATCACGCACACGTACAAGGTACACTGTCAAGGTCAAGGCATTTCAAAGGAGACTGCAGGGATGTTACGTGTCTCTTCTGTTACAGTTGCTTGTTCATTGGGTCCTGAGGAACCCAGACTCCCGCAGAGGGAGGTACACGGAAGGCTTCGACGACAGCGGCTCTGCTCTTGTCCGTTCTACATGTTGGGGTTCTGCACGCTGTTTCCTTTGTGCTAAATAAAGGGGGTTCTGCCGCGTTTAAAACCTTGAAAACCCTTGCTCTATGAACACCTCCTCTATGTCCAGTCCCACCTGTCACTATAAAGAACCCAAATGCTGTTGAGTTGGTGTACGCCCGTGAAAATGCTGGAGCCTGGGCTCAGGGCGGCTGAGCTGGGCGTGAGAGCTGTGACGTCATCTGATCGTCCACTCTCTTCTCTATGCTCATCACCAACCACTACGTGTGCTCCCGCCACGTTTACATCACAGAAAGCTTTTTGTACTGGTGTCCAAGGCAGGTGGTTAATGGTACGTGTCAGCTGGGCCGGGCCACACTTTCCCAGTGTGTCTGTGAGGGCGTTTCTGGAAGGGATCGGCATTTGAGTCAGTGGACTCAGCAAAGCAGAGAGCCCCCCACCCCAATATGTGTGGTTGTCATCTAACCCCCAACGGGGCCTGCCTACAATGGAAAGGGGGAGCAGCAGAAGTTCTCGTCTTCTCTCTGATTGGCTGCTGAGCTGGGGTGTCCGTCTTCTCCTGCCCCTGGACTCAGCTCTCCGGGTTCTCAGGCCTTTGGGTTGTGGGACTTCTCAGCTCCCATAATGTGTGAGCCAATTCCTTAGAGTAAATCTTTCTCTCTTAAAAAAAAGATCTATCTACCTACCTACCTATCTATCTATCTATCCATCTATCATCTCCCATCAGTTCTGTTTCTCTAGAGAACCCCGACGGATACACCAAGATAGAGACTTCTGGACTAGAAGACCCCTCCCACTTTTGGGAGCGGGGCTTGGAGGGGACCAGCTGCAGGATGGTCAGAGCCAAGGTGTATTTTAACCTCTGTCAGCTTCGCCCTTGGTCTCAGCACTGATACGATCACCCAAGACAAAAACTGGGAGTTTTGGGAGTTTTCAAGTGTTTTTTTGTTTTGTTTTGTTTTGTTTTTTGAGCTGAGGAGCGAGCCCTGGCCTGTCCCGGGAATGTGTGGGCCTTCGGCTGCAGGCGTCCATGCTTCCCGCGTGGAGAGAGGAGCCACCGCGGGGGCGAAGGCTGCCCCGTCGCAAGCAGGGAAGGGGCTGAGGGGCGTCCTGAGGGACTCGAGGTGCCAGCTCCAGGTAGTGCTGCCGTCCGAGCCTGCCCCTGCCCCTCTCGTTGGGTTCTGTGAGCCCACACATTCCCTCTACAGCTTGAGCTGGTGAGAGTTGAATTTTCGACCCTTTTCTTTTTTCATCAAAAGTGTTTTAAACAAAGCATGAGATAAGGCAGCCCAATTACGGAGTCCGATAAGATAAAAGACATGGAAAGAACAAGAAACACGGAGGACAGGTCTGGAACGGCGTAAGTGAGGAGAATAAGATTTGTATTCTTGGCAGTCTGCGCCTCAGGGTGCAGAGCGGAGGTCCTGGGGGCAAAGTGACCTTGAGATTTTAGCTTGGGGACACAAATGTGGGTGGGCTGGTTTCCTTGGCCTTGGAAGGTGGGCTGGGGTGGCAGCGATGAAAGCGGTCCCTTCTCAAAAGACCGAG
>PVJL010008589.1:0-65345 GCA_004026885.1 Lyroderma lyra
CCATAGAAGCAGAAAGCAGATTGGTGGTTGCCAGGGACAGGGAGGAGGACCGAATGGTCAATAACTGCTTAATGGGTACAGGGTACTTTATTTGGGGGTGAAAAAAGTGTTTTAGAACTAGATAGGGGTAGTGATTTTTACAATATAGTGAATGTACCAAATGCCAATGGATTTTTCCCTTTGAAATGGTTAGTTTTATGTGAATTTCACCTAAATAAAAATAAATAAATAAACTGTAAGCAAAACAATATGGAGGCATATATCACCCCTCCCCCAAAAAAGTAAAAGATGTTTAAGTTTTCTAAAACAGGAAGGGGAGGGGAAGGAGCAAGCTGATACTATCCATTGTTATCAATGAGCTGTCCAAACCTAGTTAAGTCACACTTCTGTGCTCTATGGGTCTACCTACAAAATGGAAAGTCACTGCAAGGGTTTTAAACATCTAGCACAAAGACTAGAATTCTAGAATTACCTGGTATTTCCCTTTCCTGGCCAAATAAGATGATAAACTGGGGTCATAAATTCAAGGGCCATTTATGAAACTAATTTTAAGATATATACTTTGATAAACACCAAGCATATTCCCAGGGAAAATGGATTTTGCTCAAAACTCGAGGACATTTAGCTGTCAAAACTATAACTCTCTCTCAATGTCTCAAATACTCAAGGGTCTAAAGAATTCAGACTCAAAGATTTTACATACAGTAATAGTAAAAGCATAACTGAATTTAACTGCATTGCCAATTCTATTGAGCAGCTAGCTTCCTGGGTTGCGGCTTCAGTGATGATGCCTGCGATTACTGGGATTTGAGTGCTCCCTTTCTCGGGAGTGCTGGGCCCTTTTATGCCTATGGGATTTATCTCGGCTCCTACTTCTACTTCTATGGCTACGCCCCTCAGAACGCCTCTCATGTCGGCCAGAATGCATGTCTGAGCTTCTACCTCTGTACCTATCCCTGTGCTTTACTTCTCTTTCTTCCCTCCTGCTTGAGGACTCATGCTCGTGCTTGGGCTTCTCCTTTTTCAGCTCCCTCTCCCGGTCCTCTGCACCCCCAAGGCAGGTCATCCTGCCCTCAGGGGAGATGGGGTGGTGCTTCCGCACCTCTCTGGACTCTGGCTTCTGACTCCTCTCTGAGTGCTTGCTGCTATGCTTTTTAAAACTAGGGTCATCCTTTTCCTGTATTGTGTTGCTTCTGGGAGATAAAGAAAAGGCTCGCTGCTCTTCTGGTACCTCCCGGTCATTCTTTCCTTTGTCTTTCTTTCTTTTCTTTTTTTCCTTTTTTTCTGGAGGAAAAAAGTGGTACAATCAATAAGAGAAGGAAGATGGAGAATATACAAAAGAAAAGTATCCTTGGCAGCAGTGTCGAGCAGTCATATTCTACATCAGGGCTGTACTACCTTTGGGCATCCCTGGGCCACACTGGAAGAATTGTCTTGGGCCACACATAAACTATACTAACGATAGGTGATAAGCTGAAAAAAAGGTCCATGCATAATTTTTGTAATGTTTTAAGAAAGTTCACAAATTTGTGTAGGGCCACATTCAAAGCCATCCTGGGCCACATGCAGCCCATGGGCTGCGGGATGGACAGGCTTGGTCTATATACTTCCAGAAAAGTGTCTCTGAGAAGCCAGTTGGATCTTGACAGGTGTCAAGTTGCTGTATAAGGCAATTCCTACCCTTAATTACCTCTTTGAAGTTCCTACCTCCAAATACACTCACTTTCTGAGGTACTGGGGTTTAGGACTTCAACATATGAATTTTGGGGAACACAATTCAACCTATAGATTAGCCTTCCCTTTAATATCTCTACTGTTCCAACTAAAGTTTCCCCACACCTTCCCCCTTCCATACTTAAGAAACTGATAACCAACTCTCAGTGAATGCTAGAAAGAGAAAATACTAACACTACCCAGCGTATTCTCTTGGGTCTTAATGCTTTACCTTTTTTGTGTTTTTTGTGTTTTTGTGTTTTGTCATCTTCAGAACCCTCAGATGAATTCAGTGAGAGAGTTTGAGGCCCACAGCCCTCACTCTGGACTTCTTTGGTCACATCATCCATTTCTTCTGATTCCTTAGGAGCCCGATAGTTAGATACATGATCCACTCGGATAGTCCGTCCCTTGATCTAAGACAGATAGGCAATGCTTCAGCAAATTCAGCCCTCCTATCAAACTATTTGAACCTAGCTGCAGAGAGCCATGGTCTGAATTGTACCCACTACCTTCCTGGTAATTCTATTTCTAGGAAAATCTCTAAAATGGACCTGTTCAACTACTATGTCACAGCACATATACCTAGATATTAATTTGCTCAGCCCTCAGGGCAGTCAGGTGGGGCTTGGGGTATCTGGAGCCCCCAGGACAGTTGCATTAGGCAGCCTCCTTAGCTTACCACAGTGTGCCATGTAAATATCTTCATGTTCTACCTGTGTCATGAAGCGAAAGAGTCTGAGAAGTTCTACCTACTAGCAGCAGGAAAAACTGATAATTCAGATGCATAGCGAATTACCTTCAATATGTAACATTAATTTACAGTGAAACATAATGTGCGAAAGCATGGCAAGTAGAAGGAACTCCTGAAATCGAGCTCAATGCTGCTTTCCTTGTGACAGCAATTAGAATGAGGCAAAGGCAGACCAATAGTTGAAAGTGGGGAAGGAATCTAGAAAGACCATGTCTTGTTTTGTTCTTTATTTTTTTTCTAGCTATATTCAATCCCCTGGTTGTTTCATCCCACCCTGAAAAGAACACTGTCTTTTTTGTTAAGCCATCACACCTCACTCCACCCCCACCCTACCAGAACAACTGGCTCACACTGATACTTTCACTGGGAATCACAGCTCTCCAGGTGAGCAACAAAAAATTTACCCCTCACTTAAAATAAAAGCACACAGGCAGATAGACTTATGACTTATTCTATAGGCAAAGCTATCTGAAATTACATGTAAAGTCTGGCCTTTATAGTTCTAATACAAGAGCAGATTTTTATTCTTACCTTTCAGCCTAAGTAGCTTCTGTCATCTATCCTAATTCTCATTTCAAAATGTCTTTGAAAACCTTCCTTTTATCGTGTCCATTTGACTGCTGGCTCTCTGAAAAATCAAGCCTAAAACCTTGTTCCACCCTGTCCTATAGTCTCCAACTGTTCCATACTGGTTCAATCAGTGACAAACTAAACAAGTCAGGCATCACCCCCCCAATCTGTGACAATGCTCGTTCAACTGCAGTGCTTTTCCTAAATGAGTGCAGGGACCATGCGGAGCATTGATAAACCTGACTTTCCTCGTCCCCTTTTGTCAACCCAGTGTCTTATTTACAAGGGTGCAGAAAACTTCAGAATGAGTTACTTTTGTAGAATTTGTCATCAGATTTTAACTAGAGTTTCCAGGACCCGATATTGCAAAGTCAGTAGAGACATATGACAGACATACACAGTTATGTCCTAGGTCAAGAAGTCATGACAGAGCCCTAAATCCCCTGACACAGGACAGGATGGAAGAGCAGAGTTTGCTAGTCTCTTTGTTCTGCAATATATCAGAGATGAGAGTGGAAGCTGAGGAGGAAATGGTGAGAAATAGAGGCCTTGCAGAGGTGGGGTGGCAGCAGGAGCATGGTACCTGTGTTCCTGGAGAGAGAATTAAGAGATGGGAAAAAGGAATCAGATGGCACGGTCATGAGCCAATGGAATAATTTCTTGAAATCATTTGCTGGTCGGTATGTCCCCACACCTCTATATCCCTCATAACACACCCAGCAGATCAGTACTATCCTTGAGTCTGTGAAGATCAGATGGGGAATGAACCCAAATCCCTACTCAGTAAAATGTCAGGCCAACACACTCACCTTGATGCCATTAAAATTGTCTACAGCAAGAATGGTACTCCTCTGGTCTTCATAGCAGAGAAAACAGAATCCTTTGGATTTTCCAGTCTTCTTGTCTCGTACCAGATTAATGTTAACAATCTCCCCATATCTATTTATTTTATAAAAGAGTAAAGTCACTACTGATTTAAAATGCAAACACTTTCAGACTGGATAACAAAACAAAATTCAAATAATGTAGTTTTTACAGGAGACACATTTAGAACAAGATGACATAGAAAAATTCAAAATAAAAACTTAGACAAGAAATAACAGGAATACCCAATTTAAAAATGAGTGGGAATATTAAGAACAAAGATGAATTCAAGATTCGACAAAAAAGGTCCAATACATAACAAAGGTATAAGTCATGAAACTTATGCATAAGTTAACAAATCAAAATTTAATTAAATACCTATTTGAAATACAAAGAGAAGCTAATAGTGAAAATTATGAGAGACTTTAACATACCACTTCAAGTTTATAACAAAAAGATGAAAAAAAGGTCAGAGAAATTAATATATAATTATATGATATAAATACAAAGAAACATAATTAATATAACAATTACATTGCTAATAAATGTTAATGTGTCAGACAAGTAGATAAGGAGATATAGTTGAATCTTATAAAAAGATGACAATTTCTTCTCAAGAATCCATGAAACATATATTAAAATTGTCTATAGAATAGGTCTGAAAGTAAATTTTGATAACCTCCAAAAATTAAACATACCATGTTCCCCAAGGACAATGTTGTAAAACTGGAAATGTTATTTTAAACAAAAAAATACCCTCCTAACTAGCTACTCTCCTAGCTAACAACTAAATGGAGGAGAAAATGAAACAAAATAAAGGAAAAGCCAATGGCAGACTATTCAGAACATTACAAAAATGAGAATAATATATACCAAAATCAATGGGATGTGCTTAAAACCATATTCAGGAAAATCTGTAACCTTAAATAATTTTATTGTTAAAAAAGGAAGAATGACAAATGTATGGTGATAGAAAGAGGACTGACTCTGAGTGGTGAATATATAATGAAATATACAGACAATGTACTGTAGAATGGTACACCTAGAACCTATGCAATTTTTACTCACCAATGTCACCCCAGTAAATTTAACTATAAAAACGCAAAAATGAATAAAAAAGGAAGCAAATCTAAGAAAAGCAGATGAGCATTAATAAAGATAAAAACAGAAATCAATTAAATAGAAAAGAGAAAAAAACCCTTCCTTACTCTTTATCCAAAGATAAATTCCAGATAAAGGGTCATAAATTTTAAAATAAAGTCATGAAAATAAAATATCAATTGATACTTTATAACATGATTACACACACCTCAGCCCAAAATCTAGCATCTTCCTTAACAGAAAATACTAGAGACAATTCAACTAAAATCAGGAATGATTTAACACTTTCTAACACTGTAGGTATTGCCCAATGCCATTAGGTGAAAGTAAATATAAGAAATGAATAAAGAAAACTATACGTCAGAAGATCATATATGATTGTATATAGAGAAAACCCAAGAAAATCAATGATAACAGCAAACAGTATAACAATTCAGTAAGGTGACAGGATATAAAGTTTATAAAAATAAATAAGAAGGAAAGGGCAAGATGTCCATCGGGGAGGAGGTCCCTAAAGCCTCTCCCAGAAAACACAATTGAACAGCCATCCAGGAGCCAAGAAAGAGGACCCTGAGTAACACAATGAAAGCTGAGAAATCCACGCATCACAAGGAACCACCTGAAGGTTGTAGAGAAGGGGCTGAGCAGGAAGGAGGGGAGGGAGAACAGGGAGCAGAAAGGGATCACGACAGGACCCCATCACTGCTGAGTATCAGGAGCAGCACAGTGCATGGACAGGGAAGGCCAAGAGGCAACAAGAGTGAAAGCCAGCAAAGTGGCAGAATAGTGGGAGACCGACCATGGGGGAGCTGTGCCTTAGAGCAGCATGTTGGGGACAGAGCATGAGGGCCAGCCTCTCAAGTTCTTAATTAGCAAGAAGGTTACCAGCCCAGGTGGAGCCCCAGACAAAGCAACTCCGCTCCGGGCGCCCTCGCGGCCCACAGCACGCATGCACTTGGCTCCTCCGCAGGGCCGCGCGCGGTTCCTAGACCATGGCAGAGGCAAGCCAGCTGCCTTTGCTCCATCCGTAACATCAGGCCCATGGCTTTGGAATTGTGGTTTGCACGCACTGGGCGCCTACACGTGGTGCGAGCCTCCAGACTCCACCCCAAACGGCTAGTTGTTGCAGAAGACCAAGGAAGAAAGGCGGATTTAACAACATTCACCCCAGTCACCAAGAGCAGCTTCAGCCCACATCCCCCAGCTTCCCTAGCATAGGACAGTAGGTGGAGCTGCGCCAGCGTGCATTTTGTTGGCCTCTCCCCTCTCCTACTGACTGCAGGAAGTGGAGGGACCCCGGATAGATGCACACCACCTCCAAATGCAGCTGGAGACCAGAGACAAGGCCTACACACCTCCCTGCTCTCCCAAAACTTGGGCCCCAGTACCACCTAGTATCTGCCCTACAGCAAGAAACCATGAAATTACTAATTAGGGCTCCTGGGCTCTGGTGAACATAATGCCCTCATGCCAAAGAGGAAGAACCCAGCAGACATGAATTCCTTAGAATCTAAAGATGCTCAGAAAGAACAAGGAAAATATCCAGAAGAGTCTCATAGACTTAGAATTTTCTGAACTAAGTGACAGAGAAATTAAAGGAGCCGTTCTAACGGCTCTGAGAGAAATGAAAACATACTGGCAGAACACCACAGTTGAGGTGAATGACCTAAGAAAGGAAATCCATGAACAAAAGGAACAATTTAACAAAGAAATTCAAAACATAAGGAAGATCGAGAAGGAAATGCGAGAGATAAATAGTATAGTAAAAGAAATGAGGAATGAAATAACTGCCATAGGAAACAGGGCCAACTAGATGGAGGAAAGAATTAGTGATATCAAAGAGCAGAACATGAAACAGCTCAAAAATAAGGAGAGGGAATATAGAACCAAAAGTATTGAAAGAACTCTACAAGAACTGTCTGACTCCATGAGACCAAACAACATAAAAATAATAGGATTAGAAGAAGGAGCAGAGCACTCTACAGAGAGCATACTCAAATCATAGATGAGAACTTTCCAAACCTATGGAAAGATCTAAACTCCAAATTCAAGAAGAAAACAGTTCCCCTAGATACCTGGACCCTAGCAGATATTATCCAAGACAGATGGTACTAAAGATGTAACAAACTGAAGACAGACAATTCTCAAGGCAGCCAGGGAAAAAAGAATCATAACATTTAGAGGAAAACCCATCAGTCTGGTGTCAGACTTGTCAGCAGAAACTCTACAGGAGGGAGTGGAATCAAATATTCAAAACTTTAAGAGAGAGAAATTTTAAGCCAAGAATAAATTATCCAGCAAAATTATCTTTCAGATATGAAGGTGGAATAAAGACCTTCTCATACACACAGAAGCTGAGGGAATTCACCAGCACAAGGCCAACACTTCAAGAAATACTGAAGGAGGCTCTTCGACCTGAAACAAAACATCAGAACAAATGGAATGAAGTTGGGGGCAATAAAAATAAAACAATAACAAAAAACTTATGGCTACAGGAAATCCTCACATATCAATCATCACTCTAAATGTTAATGGACTGAATTCACCAATAAAAAGACACAGAGTAGCCAAATGGATTTAAAAACAAAACCCATCCTTATGCAGTCTCCAAGAGACACACCTCAGCCATAAGGACAAACATAGACTCAGAGTGAAAGGATGGGAAATGATACTCCTAGCAAATGGTAAACAGAGAAAAGCAGGATTTGCCATAATGATCTGATGAAATAAACTTCAGATTAAAAGAGATAGCAAGATGCAACAATGGACATTACATAATGATAAAACACACACTACAACAACAAGGAGATCTGACACTAATTAATATGTTTCCAACCAGGAAGCACCAAAATATACAAAGCAACTACTAACAGATCTGAAAGAAGAAACTGACAAAAGCACAATCATTGTGGGAGACTTAAAGACGCCCTTAACAGCCATGGACAGATCATCCAAACAGAAAATAAATAAGCAAATATCAGCTCTAAATGACACATTACAGCAATTGGGCACAATTGACATTTACAGGACACTTCATTCAGCAAAAACAGACCGTTCCTTCTTTTCTAGTGCACATGGAACACTCTCAAGGATAGACCACTTGCTGGGACACAAAAGTAGCCTCAGCAGATTCAAGAAGATCGAAATCATCCCAAGTGTATTCTCAGACCACAAAGCTTTGAAATTGGAGATCAACTGTAAAAGGAAAGAAAAAAAAAAAAAAACAAACCACATATACATTGAGACTAAACAACATCTTATTGAGAAATGACTGGATAAAAGAACAAATAAAAGAAGAGATTAAAATATATAGAAACTAATGACAATGAAAATACAACATATCAGAATTATTGGGACAAAGCAAAAGCAGTAATAAGAGGGAAATTTATATAATTACAGGATGAGCTTAAGAAACAAAAAAAAATTACAAGTAAACACCTTAGCCTCCCATCTTAAAGAACTAGAAAAAGAAGAACAGACAAAATCCAAAGTCAGCAGAATAAAAGAAATAATAAAAATTAAAGCAGAGTTAAACCAATTAGAGTACAGAAGGACAATAGAAAAAATTAATATTACAAAGAGCTATTTCTTGGAGAAAGTCAACAAAATTTACAAACCCCTGGCTAGACTAATCAAAGAACATAGGGAAAAGGACACAAATATCCAAAATAAGAAATGGAAGTGGAGAAATTACCACTGGTACCACAGAAACACAAAGGATTATAAGGAAATATTATGAAGGGCTTTATGCCACTAAATCTAACAACCTAGAAGAAATGGACAAGTTTCTAGAAACGTATAGCCTACCTAGACTGAACCCAGTAGAACTGGATAATTTAAATAGACCAATCAATAGCAAAGAGATTGAAATGGCTATTTATAATCACCTTTAAGGCAAAAGTCCTGGACCAGATGGTTGCACCAACAAGTTCTACCAAGCATTCAAAGAAGAATTAATGCCTATCCTCCTCAGACTCTTCCAAAAAATTGAAGAGGAAGAAGTACTTCCTATCTCATTCTATGAGGCCAACATTACCCTAATACCAAAGCCTGGTAAAGACAACACAAAAAAAGAGAACTATAGACCAATATTTCTAATGAACACAGATGCAAGAATCCCAAGCAAAATATTAACAAATAGAATAAAACAATGCATCAAAAAGCTTATACATCATGATCAAGTGGGATTCATTCCGGGAGCACAAGGATGGTTCAACATATGAAAACGAATCAATGTGATATACCACATAAACAAAATAAAAGATAAAGACCATATGGTCTTATCAACTGATGCAGAAAAAGCTTTTGACAAGCTACAACATCCATTTATGATCAAAATGCTAAATAAAATGGGTACAGAAGGAATGTATCTCAACATAAATAAAGGCCATATATGACAAACCTTTGGCTAATATCATACTGAATGGGGAAAAGCTGAAGCCTATTCCCCTAAAATCAGAAACAACACAGGGATGCCCCCTGTCATCACTGCTATTCAATATAGTACTGGAAGTTCTAGCCAGAGCAATCAGGCAAGAAAAAGCAGTAAAACGTAATCCAAATTGGGAAAGAAGAGGTCAAATTGTCACTATTTGCAGATGACATAATCCTTTATATAGAACATGCCTAAGACTCCACCAGGAAACTATTAGAAACAATAAATGAATACAGTAAAGTCGGAGGATACAAAATCAATGTACAAAAATCAACAGCATTCCTAAATACAAATGAATCCTCAGAAAAAGAAATGAGGGAGTCAATTTCTTTTGTTATTACAACAAAAAGAATGAAATACCTGGGAATTAACAAAGAACATGACAGACTTACATGGAAAAGTATAAGACATTTTTGAAAGAAATTGAAGCAGACACAAAGAAATGGAAAGATTCCCCTATTCATGGATAGGAAGACTGAACATTGTTGAAATGGTCATTTTGACCAAAGCAATCTACAGATTTAATGCAATACCTGTCAAAATCCCCAATCATACTTTCACAAAATAGATAAATAATTATCATATTTATATGGAGCCTTAAAAGATCTCGAATTGCCAAAGCAATACTACATAAAAAGAATAAGGCAGGTGGCATTACACTCCCTGACTTCAATTTATATTACAAAGCATCAATAGTCAAAACAGCTTGGTATTGGTAGAAAAACAGAAAATAGACCAATGGAAAAAAACTGAAAATCCAGCAATAAATCCACATATTTATGGACAAATGATTTTTGATAAAGGAGGAAAAAACATGGAATGGGGAAAAGACAGCCTCTTCAGTAGGTAGTGCTGGGAAAACTGGAAAAAGATATGCAGAAGAATGAACCTGAGCTGTGAACTCTCTCCATTTACAAAAATTAACTCAAAATGGATTAAAGACCTTCATATAAGACCTGAAACAATAAACTTTATAGAAGAAAACAGAGGTAGTAAACTTATAGACCTCGCGCTCAAGGAAGACTTCATGACCCTGACCTCAAAGGCAAGGGAAGTAAAAGCAAAAATAAATGAATGGGACTATTTCAAACTAAAATGCTTCTGCACAGCAAAAGAAACCATCAACAAAGCAAAGAGACAGCCAACACAATAGGAGAAAATATTTGCAAACAACACATCAGATAAGGGTCTAATATCTAAAATATATAAAGAACTAATAAGACTTAACAACAAAACAACAAACAAACAATCCAAATAAAAAGTGGGCAGAAGAAGTAAACAGACACTTTTCCCATGAAGAAATACTAATGGCCAGCAGACATATGAAAAAATTCTCATCCTCATTAGCTATTAAGGAATGCAAATCAAAACCACAATGAGATACCACCTTACACCTGTTAGAATGGCTATTATCAACAAGACAAGGAATAACAAGTGCTGGAGAGGATGTGGAGAAAAAGGAAATCTCACACACTGCTGGTGGGAATGCAAATTGGTACAACCACTGTGGAAGACGGTGTAGAGGTTCCTCAGAAAAATGGGAATGGAGTTACCATGTGACCCAGCAATCCCCCTCTGGGGATCTACCCAAAAAACTTGATAACCTTAGTCCACAAAGAGTTACGTACCCCAATGTTCATTGCAGCGCTCTTCATAGTGGCCAAAACATGGAAACAACCAAAGTGCCCTGCGACAGATGACTGGATAAAGCTGTGGTACATATACACAATGGAATGTTACTCAGGTATAAAAGAAGATGAAATACTGCCGTTTACAACAAAATGGATGGACCTGGAGATCATCATGCTAAGCAAAATAAGCCAGACAGAAAAAACAAAAAATTGTATGACTTCACTCATATGCAGAATATAAAACTGAGAGCAACAAAGGAAAAATCAACAAAGAAACAAAAAGCCCATGGACACCATCAATAGTTTAATGTTTATTTGGGGACAAGTCAGGAGGTTATGGGGGAAGAGGGAGGGGTGCGAGGAGGGGGAGCTAAATATATGATAATGGAAAGAGAACTCACACGGGGTGTTGAACTTATTATACAACAAATTGACAATGCACTGTAGAACTGTACACCTGGAACCTATGTAGTTCTTGCTAACAAATGTGATTCTAATAAGTTTAACATTAGAAAAAAAGAATAAAGGCAGAAAGAAAAATCACTCTCTTACATACAAACAATAATCAGTTAAAAGATATAATGAAAGAGAAACCCCATTTATAACAGCGAAAAGATAAAATACTTAGAAATAAACTTGAACACATAACACAACACATAGACGATATATTATAGAATTTTACACCTGGAACCTATGTAATTTTTACTAATCATTGTCACTGTGATAAATTTAACAATAACAATAATAAAAGAAATAAACTAACAAGCAATGTATAAAGCCTATGTAAATATTTTTAAAACTCCTGAGAGACACAAACATAGATTTAAACAAATATAAAGACTTCCCTTGTTCTTGGATAGGATGACTCAACATCATAAAGGTATCAAAATCTTCCCCCAAGTTAACATTTCAATTTAATGTAATCTCAGTTAAAAATGCAAGTTGTGTTTTTTTTCTCCCTGGAGCTGGACAAATTGATTAGAAAGTGCTTCTGGGAAAATGAACAGAATAGCTGGGAAAACTTTTAAAAAGAACAATAGGGAGGAGTAACTTTCCCAGACATTAAGCACACTGAAATTCTTCTATGATTAATTAGTGTGGTAGGAGGACATGAAGAGACAGACAGACCTAAAGAACAAAGGAGAAAGCCAAGAAAGGGACTTAAGTATAAATGGAAACATCAATATATAATGAGGATAACATCCTAATTTACTGGGGAAAATGTGGATTTTTAAATAAATGGTGTTGAAACAACTGGACAGTCATTTGTAAAAACATGAAATTGGATGCATATCTCACACTATACATTAGAATATTTCTAAATTGAGATTTCAATGCATAAAATTGAAACTATGTAACTACTAGAAGAGAACACAGATGGGTGAGTCAGGAGAAATACTTTCTAATTATCTCTCAAAATCCTGAAGCAATAAAAAAGTCTGATGAATCTGATCACATAAAATACTAGAGGGAGAAAGTATAAAACTACAGCATGAGAGAGTTTGGGGGTGATGGAACATTCTTCATCCTAATTGTTGGAGTGATTACACAAATCTTTACATGTACTAAAACTCATAGGACTGTACACCCCTTAAAAAGTCCATTTTTACCATAAGACAATTTAAACACATGAATGAATGCATAGAAATAAAAAATAATTTTGTACAGCATAAAATCACAATAAGCAGAGTCAAAAGACAAATGACAAACTAGGAGAAAATATTATTTGCAATTTACAGTGTGAATTAAGGATCAGAAAGCTATTTTTTTTTCGTTTTGCTATAAAGGACAGTATCAGGACAACTGGTGAAGGTGAATAAAGTTTATAAATTAGATAATTATATTGCATAAGTGTTGATTTCTTGAATTTGTTCACTGTACTGAGATTAAACAAGATAATGTACTTGTTTTGTGAGAAATATGCATAGAAGAATTTAGGGATAAATAGGCATCATGCACGCAGTTGACTCTCAAATGGTTCAGAAAAATATAATATGTATATGTGGAGAGAAATAACAAAACAAATATGGTAAAATGTTAACATCTGGGGGCACTGAAGGAAAGGAATAAGGTATTCTTTAAACTATTTTATGACTTCAGTTTTAAGCCTGAAATTATTTCAAAATAAAAAGTTAAAAGAAAAAAATGGAGGCTTGAAGGCACTTCTACAGTCCAAATTGAAACAATTTGAGCATCAAGAAATAATAATGATAGCAATGTAGTACAACCCATCAAATTTTTAAAAATAAGCTCACAGTACTACAATACATGACAAAGCATTATAACAGGGTTAATACCCTTAATACAAGAAGGACTCTGCTAAATTTATAAGAAAATGAGGAACATATCAATTGAAAAAAAACAGGCAAAGGATATGAATAGACAATTGACAAGGACAAAGAAATAATACTGGCCTGTAAATCTACAAAAAGATGTTCTACCTCACTGATGATGAAATAAAGGCAAGTAAAATAATAATGAGAAGCCATATGACAAATATATTAAAATAACCACTGCATTAGTATTCAGAAAAATGGATGTTCTAGTGAGAGTGGAGACTGTTATAACCTTTTCAGACAGCAATTTGGCACTGTTTACAAAACATCTTAAAAATGCTAACTTATTGATACAGTAATTTCACAAGCAAACAATCAGCAATGCATACAAAGATTGAGATAGCAATATGTAAATGACAGTATAATTTATAACACCAAAATATTAGAAATAATGCCTAACATTTTTTAAAAAGATGATAAATACACCAGTTTTTCCTTAAAGTATACTCTATTTTCTCCTTTATACCTTTTCACCAAATGTTCTATAATGACTATAAATTACCTTGATAATCAGAAAAAAATTTTTTATTTGAAAGCTGGTTAGTGGCAAAGGCAATCTTCATGGAGAGCAATATATGTATTCATAATAGAGTATTAGAAAAAACATACACACCAGTTGATCATCACTCAATGTAAATAAAACAAAAACAGCTACTAGATATAAAGCTGGAGTGAGTAGAGGTACCATGAAGGGGTGGAAATTATAGGCTGCACCTGCTGTGAACTTCATGACTCCCAGAAGTTGAATAAAGCAGCCTCTGTCCCTACAAGGGCCCTCTGCCTGTGTAGTTAACCCAGACCCTTTACCATGGCCCTCTCACGTGTAATGCCCACTTTTTTTCCCGTGGCCTTCTGCCCTATACACTGCCCAACCACTCAGCCAGGGCCCTCTACCTATAAGATGACCCCAATCATCCTCTGCCATGGCAATGCCTTTGCCAGGGTATACTGGCTATGTTTGCTAGCCAAACCCTGTTTGCCATGATACTTTGCCTGTACCTGTAACCAACTTCTCTGCACCAGTCCTCTGCCCCTGAGGGCTACATAACGCAGGAGCTGTGGCCCACTGCTCCTGTGAGCTCCCAAGGTCCTCTGGCTCTATGAACTGTCTAACCACTCTATGTAGCTGTGGGGTTATGTCCAGGACCTCTCCTACCAGCTTCCACTACCACTGTGAGTTGCCAAGACCCTCTCCCACCCAGTGCTGCTGCTATCATCTCACAGAATGAAGAATATAAGGTTCTCGTATTCATTCTTGCTCTTTATCAGCCTGTGGCTCTCACCCTTTGGGTAAAAAGATTCATTTTAATCACCAACCTTATACTTATCTAGAAGCAAAGAAAGCAAACTCTTTGCTTCTTTTTCACCAATTCCTCTGTGCTTTGCCCTAATTCTACAAGGACACACAGGTGTAGGCCCAGAAGGAGCCTGTGATAATGAGTTACCCCTAGCTTGTAGGATCCTGAGGAGATGGACCAACAAAGTACCTTCCTAAAGTTCCAGTCTGTTCAACCGCAGGTCCACACTTCAAAAACCCCAGTTGAAAGCAGTAAAAATAGACCAGAATCCCCAAAACAGTTCCCAAATCATCCAACTTCTTGGATTTTCCACAGTGGGAGAGTTCTAGAATCATGCATGTCCTGGTACTGACCTAGACTAGAGCAGGAGCTCCAGTCTTCCCCATGCAAGTAGGCCAGTTCGCCTAGAATTAAATGCTTTTTGTGATGCCACAAAAGGCCTTATGGTAGCAAATTACTCTGATGATCAAGACAACAGGAAATGAAAGCAGACTTACTGAGAGAACACACAGATGATGTCCCCTTCAGTCAGTTCATAAGGAAGCCCTCCTAGAAGAGAAAACTACATTTCAGTTCACTACAATTTTGCCAAGAGTCTATTATATATCATGTACTAGGGCAGGCACTAGAGATGCAAAGAAGAGTAAGCCACAGGGCCTGCCCTCAGAGAACTCACAGTCTGATGCAATGACAGAAGGATATATACAGCAGTAGCACAGCCACTCCTCACTTAACAACCTACCTGTTTAACAACCTCTCAGACTTACCTAACCAGTTCTCCAGCGCAGTATATCCCCTTTTTCAGTCTCTTTCCTTCCCGCAGTCAGTTAGTATTCACTACACAAAGCATTTACAATCACGCAAAGCTACGTATTTCATTTATAAGTGTGGTGACACATGATAACTATTGAAAAATACATACCCTATTGCACCACCCTACACTACAAGACATCCACCTTTAAGCTCCTTCCTTATCGACCAATTCTCTTAACGACTCAGTCATAGGAACAGAATTCAGTCGTTAAGTGAGGAGTGCCTGTATAGAAAAAGGAGTGACTAACTTTGAGTGGAAAGGTCAGAGTCATCACTAACCAAACTAAATCCTACTCACAACCTAAACTCTTATGAACAAAGCAGATCATTTCCAGCACAAAACTTTGCTTCCACAAACTTATCTTGAACTCACTGCTCTTTACCCACAAATTCACAGCTAAGATCCAAAATCAGTTTAAATATGCAAATATTAATCCCCACTTCACACAGACTAAGGATTAAAAAGACAACTGTTAAGCATTTCATTGGAAATAAATTCCCCTGCAAATGTTTCCTTCCTCATCTATAAAATGGGGATATTATTACTTACTTCAAAGAATTGTTTTAAGAATTAAATAAAGCAATGAATATAAAGTGCTTTGCACCATGTCTGGTAAAATAACATCTCTGAACAAACTGTCAAGTTACTGGATGTCACACAAAGTGAATACAGAGATGGTAATATGGCAATGGACAGAAGACGGGAGTTAATCAGATGAGAAAAATTAATTCTGAAGGAAGGGTATTTGCGTAGGGAGGAGTTAGCAGTAATAATGGAATAATGGCTAAGACCATGAGTTCTAGAATCCCATAGTTCTGGTTCTTGTACTTACTAGCTACATGACCTTATGAAGTCCATTAACTTCTCAGTGTCTCAGTTTCCTTATTTGTATAATGGGGGAAGAGGAATGATAATAATGGTCTGAGACAGAGAAAGACAAATATCATATGATTTCACTTACATTTGAAATCTAAAAAGTAAAATAAATGGACAAAAACAGACAAACTCATATACAACAGAGAACATTTTGATGGTTGTCAGATGGGAGGAACACTGGGAATGGATTAAAAAGGGGAAGGGATTAAGGTGTACAAATTGCCAGTCACATGAACAGTCACAGAAATGTAAAATATAGCACAGAGAATACAGTACTATAATAACGATGTATGGTGTCAGATGGATACTAGACTTATCCGGGTGATCACTTTGTTAAGTTACATAAATGTCTAATCACTATGTTGTACACCTCAAACTAATATAATATTGCATGTCAACTGTAATTAAAAATTTTAATTATAAAATAACAATAACCGTGAGAATCAAAGTGGCAACACTCGTTGTACAGAGAATGGCTCAGCACTGATTTGGCAGAGAGAGCAAACTAGACATGGAGGAGAAAAGAGATATAGAAAACAGATCTATGAGCAGACAGCAGAAAAAAATAAAAGTGGGTGATTAATGTCGGAAGTAATTAAGGACGCAAACGCTGAAATGTTAGAAAGCAGGTCAGGAGAGGAGGAGCGCTGCGGCAGAAAGATACGGCCCTCACCCAGGAAGATCCAGGCGCTGTCTTTGTACTCGGAGTGCCAGGACACCTTATCCGCCACACCAAGCTGGACCTCACGCTCATTCAACTCATTGATCAGCTTCACTTTAGTTAAAGGGCTGCACAGGGGGCGGAAAAGCGGACAAGTAAGTGTGGCCTGGCCTGGGATAAGGGAGAGTAAAACTAGGGGACTAGTTTTCAAGTCTCTGAGCCACTCCCGCCTCCCGGCTGGGTAGACATTCTACCACTGCAGCCCCAGAGGGTCACCCCAGGGGACACCCCCCACCCCCCTCCTCAGATAGAAGCTGAGGCCTTACTTCATCTCCACGGGTTCGCGCTCAATACTGACACGACTTCCCGGCGAAGCTGCATTACGCATGCGCTGCGCTGGCGTCTCACGCCCACAGGACTCCGCGGAGCTTAGACCGCGCCGGAAAAGCTCGGCCACACCCAGACAAGGCGCCTGCGTAGTAGTACGCCAGCGGAAGTGACCTTATTCCTCAGTGGCGCTCGCTCTTCCAGAGTCTTTTTTTTCAGTACCTTGCTTCCTCCGTCTGAAATGGGCAAGCCTGGTCTGCTACGAGACCTCCTACTTCTGGACGGCGCCTGGCATTGATTGGGTTAGCTATAAATGTTTGCTTAATAAAGACTGAAAAAGATGCCTGATGGCGGCGACTTTATTCCCAGCTTTCGCTCCCAGCGCAAATACCCACTTGGACCTTCACTCCTAGCCAATCACGCGTATGCGTACACACCCATCAAAGCATCCCTGTTCACGAGTTACGGCAGAAGAGTGAAGAAGATAGGTGAAAGGATAAATCATTTCTGTCCCTCAAATTCCAATGAATAGGCAACTGACCACTTAGCCTCCATCGGCTTAATTGAATACCCAGATTTGTGTGAGAGCTGTTACACTCATCCTTTTCCACCATCTCTCCCCTACTTACGCAGGAAACAGAAATTAATACAGTTAAATTAATAACTAGCAATTGAGCAGATGATGCTAGGTTATGTGCTAAGAAATTTGCACTATTGGCCTTTCATCCTCACAACTCCATAAAGTCCATAGTTACCATTCCCATTTTATAGGGGAAGAAACTGAGGTTCAAAGGAGTTAATTAGCTTGAAAGGTACTCTCCTTCTACCCATCAATTCTGGTTGATTTAGTCAGTCCTCACCGAGCTTTCACACTTTTCTGGTACAGCAGTCTGCAGACAGGAGTATAAAGTTGGGTTTTCTGCGTTCAAGGAGCTAATAATATCCTTGAGGAGACAAGATATATTTGCTTTATAGATACCACCCCAGAAATAATTAGGAGCCCATTGAAGAGATGGTGGCATATAATGTGAGATTTAAGCCATATTGAAGATTTTAATCCATCTTGCATGTGTCCACATCAATATCTGGTCTCAGACCATGCATGGTCTAAAAGTGAAGGTCTAGAACTGTGTAGTTCTGGGAAGGCCTAGCTTTAGGCCCTTCATAAAAGCACTTTGATAATGATGGTGATGATGACAACTGTACCCTCAACAGCTCACCATGTACACGATGTCCTGCCAAGAAGCAGAACAGAGGCTTCCCAGCAATGACAGTTTCTCTCCATTCATTTCTGCCCCACCTCCATTCTAACACAGCTATTCATTAACTTTGTAGAAATATCTTGGCAATAAAAACTAAACAGTGACAGATTGCATATGGGTTTTATCTGCTCCTAGTCATCTTAGGTTGCTTAGTTGTAGGGTTGAAGTAGCCATGTGAAGTAGTAAACTAACATGCAGCATTATCTGGTTGGATTCTTCAGGCCACTGTAAAATGACCCAACTGAGGCTACACTTGCGCTTTGGTCATCAGAGTTCAGAAGGAAGCTGAAACAAAAGAAGAGAGTAAAACCAATCAAAAGGAAGGACAATTTAGGTTGAGAACATGAGAAGACTGCTACTATCAAGCTGGTTGGTTCAGCAGAGATTTTCTGAAGCTAGGAGAGCTGAAAACCATCCCAGTTTGGGATATTCGAATGAATGTACTTGCAATTGGTAGGGATTGATAGGTAAGATGATACCTAGAGATTTTCATAAATCTAAGTGGAAAGGGGATGGGGATCCAGAGGACCCTCTAAACTTAACTTCTGAGAGGAGGACCAGGGTTTGCCATCCAAGGTAGCTATGACTGATCACCACTCATAACATTCATTTAGCACCCACTGTACGAGTATGCAGAGCTCAATTCTAGGTTCTGCAAGCAAAGCTAAAGAAGCCAAAGGCAATCCCTACATTCAAGGAAAGGCTGACCAACCTGTCTAGCCAAATCCATCTCTCTCCTTCCCACCACCACACCACATCCCCAAAACAGCTTTCCCTCCTGACTTCCCTATTTCAGGCAATGTTATCACCATTGTCCTGGTTGCCCAGGTTCAAAAACAGGGATGTCATTTTTCAGCGTCTCCTATTCCTCACCCAAAGATATCTATCCAATCCCCAAGTCCTAATAATTGTGTTACTGCAGTGTCTATGAAAGGGATCTCATCCAGTCACAGTTCTGAGACATTGCATACCTCCCAGCTCTTTCCACTACTCTCCAGCATGAAGCCTCAACTTCAGTCATGTTACACTTCTATTCATTCCCCTGAAGGCCCCTTTCATTATTCAACCTAGAACCTCTACTGAGAGAACCGCATACCCCCGGGGTGACTCTCCTGTTATTGAATGAAAATTGCCCAAACTCCAAACACCCATCAAGGCATCTCTTATGCAGTAAACTTTTTCTGACCTCTCCAGTCCACACTGATTGTTCCCACTTCTGAACTCAGAAGCACATCACAGTTCTTTTAATTTTCTCCCCATAGAAAGACTGTGATATCCTAGAAGGTAAAGGCTCTGCATTTTTAAGCCTTCAGAATCTCAGACCTCAAATATTTTCCTGCACATATAGCAAGCAACCAATATATTATTAGATAATGAAGTTGAAAATACACACACATATGGTTACCTTTAGGGAAACAGATGAGTATAAGGGGAAAGAGGCTTTTATTTTCCCTTTTTTCCTTTCTATACTGTTAGAATTTTCTTACCTATTTCCAGATATTACTTACATTTTTCTTGACATATTATCCTGGCAGAGAAATCATGACCTATATTTTCTCACTGTTGTCTTTTATTCATTCATTCAAAAATATTTATTAAGCAACTATTATATTCTAGACACAGTTATAGTTGCTGGGATTATAACAGTAAACAAGATAAACAGAGTTCATGTTCTCATGGACTTTCCTTCTTGTTGGGGAAGTAGGAAAATAAACATATAAATACGAGGGGGGACACACAAAAAAAATAGAATTGTCTTCTAGAGGGCAGGCCTCTTGTAGGCCCCTTGTAATATAGGCTTTCCCCACTATAGCAGTGTCCTAGGAATGTATCTGCATCAGTGTACCAGACAGCATTGTTGTGAAAGGCTGAGTTCAGCTTCAGTGAATTGTTTTTGGAGACTCTTTCGACGTGTTTGCCCATTTCATAATGGGTGATTTACATGAACAGCATCCAGCATGACAACACACTTGCCCATATTGTGCTGAGTGTTCAGCAGTTTTTGACCAAAAATGGCATGACCTCCCTATCCCAACTTCTATTCACTAGATCTTATCCCAAGTAACGTTAGTTTTGTTCCCCTGGATGAAAAAAAGAGTCTTCAAAGGGAAATGTTTTGCCAATGTGGAAGAGATGAAACAAAAACTGCAGAAGCACTAAGGCATCAAAATTGACAAATTCAAAAACTGATTTTGAGTAGTGGAAAAAGTGTCTCAATAGGTGTATTGCATCAAAAGGAGAGTACTTTAAAGGTGACTGAGTTTAAACATGTAAGAATAAATACATAATTTTTTATACATAAATTCTGGGGTTTTTTGTGGGGAGGGGGCCTCATATATATCCAATGTTGATAAGTGCTGTGCAGGAAAAATAAAACAGGGTAAGGGGGCAGAGAGTGGCAAAGTGTTGCTATTTTATAAAGGGTGATCAGGCAAAGAAGGTCTCTCTGATAAAGTAACATGGAGGCAGAGACCTACAAGATGAGAAGCAAGCCATGGGTTTATCTGGCAGAAGAGTGTTCCAGGCAGAGGGAACAGTCAGTACAAAGGCCTTGAGGCAGGAGTGTGTTTAAGAAACAACAAGGAGGCCAAAGTGGCTGAAGAGGAACAAACGGGGGATAATTGTTAGGGCATAGAAAAAGAAGGGGAAAAAAGAGAGAGAAGCCATCTATTTTGCTTGTTTAGTTTTACCATCAATCTATCTTTGCCTCCCTCATTGCCCAAGGCCACAGGTGCAGGTCTAGAGGCCCTTGCATGACGGAAAGCTGCAGGTGGGACCTCACAATTGCAGCAGACCATGGGAACAAGATGTGGGAAACCCAAGGTTAATCAAGAAAAACCTCTCCCTGATAAACCCCTGGCTTCAGGCACCTTTCTTTGCATCAGACAGCCTTTGTTTGTGTTGCTTAATAAATACTCAACTCTCCTTCTACTCAAAGAGGTCCTGGTACAATTGCCTGACCTCCCACCACTCAAACATGCCATTAAATTTATCTCTTGGGAGTTCCCTGGTGGTGTAGTGGCTAAGGCTTCGGTGCTGTCAACGCTGTGGCCTGGGTTCGATTCCCAGCTAGGGAACTACCCACATAAAGATAAATAAATAAATAAATAATTTTTTTAAAAAGGTTAAATTTATCTCTTGACTAATTTTAGTCTTGTGTGACTTCTTCACTGGCCAAAACCTAACAATAATGACAGAAAATTTATGTTTATTTAACAAAATCTGAGTGCCCACCATGTATTAGTCACTGTTCTAGGGACTTTAAACACATTAACTAATTTACTTCTCACAATAAAGTAGATACTATTATCTCCACTTTGCAGATGAGTAAACTGAGGCACAGAGAGGTTAATTCACTTGTCCTAAATCACACAGCTGATAAATAGTAGAGCCAGGATTTGAATCCAGATAGTATGGCTCCAAAGTCTGCCTGCTTAGCCATTATCCTCAGGATAAGTAGGGGTGAGGGGAGCAGATTAGACAAGGCCATGTTGGGTAGCAAATTTGAATTTACTCAATGTAATGTGAGAAGCCACCAAAGGATTTTTCTTTGACATATTTTAACAGGGTTAAGTTGGCTGAAGATGGGGGAATGGGGGGAGAGCAGGTGAGTGGGTGGTGCCTAAGGCAGAAGCAGAAAACCAGTTAGAAAGTTATGCAATAATTCAGAAAAGTGATGATGGTGATTTGCTTCAGGGTGATAGCACAGGAGATGGTGTTCCATGCTAGCATTTTTGAAGCTTAAAATATGTTTAAAAATAAATAAGAACACACATGACATAAAGGCATATGTCCAGTGTTTGTGAGTGCTCAGGTGCTTGGCTAGATGCTGAGGATACTGCAGTAAACAAGACCACGAGACCCAATCCCTGGCCTTGACCTGCTCAAAATGTTGCCAGATAGTTACATTATACAGAGGGTGCCAAATACACACACACACACACACACACACACACACACACACACACACACACATACAAATATATATATAAACATTTTAAGAAAGGAAAAAAAACTGTATTAAAATTGTAATACTCAATATATACTAATAACAAAAGATGAATACAAGTCACATTTGACTTCTGCAATTACAAGAGGTGCTCAAAATGGTTACCATCAGCGTCCAGACACTTCTGATTACGACATACCACTTGAGCAACATTGACGAAAGTGTCCACTTATTTTGCTGCATATACAATTTCAATTTTTTCCCAAAGTACCATCTGTATAGCCAGCTTTCTATAGTACACTACATCCTTTAAGGTCCCCCAGAGGTAGAAGTCAAGGGGTGCTAAGTCAGAAGAACATGGAGGAAACTCAACCGCACCTCTTTGTTCTATCCATTGTCCTGGCAAATGGCCTTGTACTCCGTGAACGGTAAACATGCCATTTTCTTTGATTATCCTGCCTTCTGCATAGTGACACTAGCATTCATTTGATTAATGCCATCTTTTGAATGAACATCACACTATACATTGCTACTGCAATTCAATTCAATTTGAAAAGTAATACATAGATAACATCTCTTAAAATGTGTATACAATTTGGCACCCCCAGTAAGAATAAATATAATAAAAAGGGATGAGTGTCATAATGAAGGCATGAGTGAAATGCTATTGGAACCAGATGAGTAATCATTTAATTCTGACTCCTGGGGATCAGGGAGAATTGGGGGATAGAAAGTAGATTATCAGGGAAAGCTGCAGAGAGGCAGGTGACAGTTGAACTGGATCTCAAAGGTAGTCGTGTTGTCAATGAAAGACAGAGGGTGGGTGCCATGTAGAGAGAGTATTTTGAGGAGAAGAACCAGCAGAAGAATCTCCAGAGATGAGAGCATCAAAGTGTGATAAATGTATGGTGTGACCAGAAGATATCATGACATAAGGCATCCCATAAAAATTGGAGTTCAGGCCATTTTTAAATGGCCTTACAGATGAAGCCAAGAAGTTCAGATTCCAGCTTGTAGGCAATGAAAAGTGATCATACAGCTCAATCATTCAGTCATTCAGCCAACCACCAAGGCAACTTTTGTTGAGTAACTAATTTGCAGATACTGCATGAGGTACTGAAAATATAATACAAAGGTGAATATGCTCAGTATCAAAGGAAAACACATATGTGAAATAAAAAGACAATCTGTATATGCTCCCTTGACCCTGGGAAATGCAATGATTATTTTAGATTATCTTGGAACTAGTATAAAGGATTGATTGAAGGTACGTAAGTCTTTATGTTGAGAGACCAGTTGGCTGAGATGGGCAGGAGCAAAGTCAACAGATTTCAGTGGCACAACATGTTGACTAAAGTCAATACTTATCAATACTTCAATTGATCTCACACAATGTCATCATCAGGATGGTGGACTCAAGAGGACCCATAAATCTAGCAAGCATGCTATTCTGTATTTACCTGAGCCTACAATGGAGACTTAGGGCTAATGCTACCTGATGGAAGCCTAAAAGGGTGGATGTGGGCCACACTTTCCTTGAGTTAAAGAAAGCTGATTAAATGTATAAAATTGTTTAAATATCTATTACTTAATTGTAGATTGCCTGGAGAAATAAAGGGAATAAGAAATGATGTATTATGTTAACAGAGCATCTTATTCTCTCTTCAGGTTAATTCAGGAATAAACTTGAAATTATGATGTGTATGTACATGAACATGTGTATTTTTGAGGAGGTCAATGGCTTACATCAGTTTGTTCAGAAGCAACAGCTAAGGACCACTGCCATAGAGCATCTAAGGATTGCCTGTGAATATTATCATCCACAGGTAATTGAGAGCAATTTGCAAAGCTTAACAGGAAGTCATTGCAGGAGTACTGGTATGAGTTATATGAGTCAGATATTGATGAATTGGAAGCACAACTGTACCCATATTTCTCCCCCTAGGCTTGGCACATTTGCTTGCTCTGAGCAATCTGACATTTAGGTAGAATCTTGAGGAGCAACAGAGAATTCCAAACTCTTAAGGAGGAGGAGGCCACGTTACTTCCAAGGGTAAATATGCCTTTTAGAAGACACAACATATGTTCTCTGATGACCTGACTATCTCTGTTCACCCTTTCTCCACTGTCCAGGCCAAAGCAGCAGCTTTCCATACCTTAAGCAGCACAATTTCAGAAGCTGCCAATGTTTTTGATGAGCTGTCTTAAAAAGCAGAATCCAGTTTCAGGGAAGAAAGGGACAGAATAGGGAAGAAATTGCTGAACAAGTATATGCCTCTGGTCCAAGTGGAGCCCACCTGTCATCTCAAATCACATTTACTCTAAATTCATAATGTGAAGTCTGCATTGGCATGCAGGCCAAAGGAACATGCATGCTGAACTAAACTGAATGGGAAAATCAGGCCAGGTGTGACAAAGAGTAGAGCTGGGCTGATCTAATTGGACCTGAATGGAAAAGCATTTTTGAGGGATTACAGAAGCCTTCCAAGAGCAGGAGTTCCAAAGTGGTCATCTAAGTGGGTAAATACAGTAGGCATTCAATAGACCAATCATTAATGTCCCACTTATATTCTCCAAAAGATTTCTTGCATTATCAGCTTTTCCCATCCTCTCAGTCATTTTTAATGTTCTGAGTGAGAATTTTTCTGGGTTGTTCTGTTTCTGAGACAGATCATGGGATGATACATTGAGACCAAGGTGAAGAAGCCACTTAGCAGGAGTGTCAGGTAAAACTCTGATCCAGGAGATACTAACACTCTGCAGATTAAGAAAAGGAGTGGGTGGGCCATGAAGCAGAGAAGCCAGATAACTGAGGCACATCATGCTAAAGACTACAGCAGATGGGTGATCTGAGAGACAGGCTGAAGGGCAAGCAAAATACTCAGAGATGAAGCACAGGGCTGGCCTCTCTTGGATGAAGTCAGAATGACATTGCATGTTAGCTGACAGCATTTTTCTTGTGAATGGTGGGAGCTGACATCCCTTGTGAGACTGAACACAGGTTTGCTAATCTGTAGGATGATGCCACACATCTTTCGTTCTATCTCTGGTCAGCAACTTACCTTCTAGAGAGACCAGGTTGCAAGTTAAAAGAATAGAGACTATGAGGTTTGGCAGACCTTATTTCAAATCCCATTTCCACCATTTGCTAGCTGTAAAACCTGAGGCAATTTAATTGGGTTCAATTAATTTCTCTGTGCATGGGTGATATTGTTTCGCAGTGATGTGGGGATTAAATGATATAATGCATGCAAAGTTTGTGTAATAATAAGGAGATATTACTAATATTAATAATAATATTCTTCTCAGGTTTCATATATTCCCAGCAACTGTTGCAACCCCCAAATCTTACCCCTAGCTCTCCCACAAGAAAAAGTTGGAAATGACTGTCTGAGAGTTTGAGGACTGCAATATAAAATTCATGCTAGAATGACCTCTTGAACAATAGCCTTCAAGAAAGACTTTCAGTGAAAAAAACAAGAAGTATTAATTGGATATAGATGAATATTTTTCACCCTCACCCCACCTCATCCCACAAGCCATAGGAATGAACCAAAACTATGTGTGCCTCATCACACAACTCCTACTCTGCAGAGGGAGGAAGGATTTCAATGTCCTAGCCCAAGAATTTAAATAAATAAAAGGAGCAAGAAGGGTCTGATCCCTGACTTGCAAACAAAAGGTTTTCATACTCACCATGCTACTCTGACCTGCATGAAGGCACGGCTAAGATGCAACACAATCATAGCAACCCAGAAGTGCCTAGAAGGATCTTTCCTTTTAGTGGATCTTCCTATTTAAATAGCTAGGCAGAAGCAAATACTTTCAAAGGACTGTTTTCTTCATCCAGAGTATCTGTCCTCTGAAGAGCTTCTTGGTCATTGGCATTTTAGTATCTCAGGCCTTCAAGCTACTCTCTCCTGGCTAAGTAAGAACCTTTGTAGTATTGCTAACAAATATCTCTTAGGAAGTAGGCACTGCTAAGTATTAATACGACCAGGACTGTTTCCTCATATTAACTCTTTAGCTCAGTATATTAGTTTCCTATTACTGTTGTAACAAATTACCACAAACTTAGTGCTCAAAACAACACAAATTGGAAAGGGAGGGCTGGGCAAGATGGCAGAATAAGTAAACACTGTGCTTATCTCCTCCACTACCACCTAAAAATTGCAATTAACTTACAGGAAAATTAACCTGGAGAACCATATGAAGACTAGCTGAACGGAAGTCCCATAACTAAGAATATAAAGAAGCCACTTCAAGACTAGTAAGAGAGGCAGAGACACGAAATGGGCTAGCCCCACACCCACACGTGGCAGTTAAGAATCAGGAGGGGTACTTCGACTGCAGAGGCTCCTCTGAGGAGTTATGGGCCCCAGCCCCACACCAGGATTCCTAGCTCAGAGCACCAGTTCTGGGAAGAGAAACCTCCACAACAGCCAGCTGTGAAAAACAGTGAGGATTCCACCTGTCTGGATGAGACACAAAGTTCCCAGGAATCCAAGCATCTGCTTAAATGGCCTGCACACAGACTACTCACTCAGAGGCATTCAACCTGGGCTCCACCAAAGGGACTGCAATTTAGGAGGCACCAGAGAAATACAGGAACAGACTGAGTTGGGTAGCTTCAGGGTGAGGGCTAGAGGGACAGCTACCAATGTCCCTATGTTGAACTCTCCTCCTGTACAGCCTGCTTATGGGCACCATGTTTCCTATGTTGAGCTCTATCTCAAAATAGCCAAATCTGAATCTGCATTGGCCTGATGAACTCTGTTCTCTCCACCCTGATGACCCCTGGGACCCTGCCCACCAAACTCATGCACCACTGGAGGCACTTTAGGCCATGGGCAGCCAGCCCCACCTCCAGCTTATCACAGGAGGTTCTTCAGCAGCTAATAGCTGGCCTCAGATCACACACCAGAGGAGGAATTTTTGGCAACAGAGAGACAGCCCCAGCCTGTGCTACAGTCTTCTTTGGACAACTCTTGGGGGTCCATGGGACTCAGGTGGGCAGTAGATGGCCTCAGCATCATATTTGTCTCAGTGGCCCCAGGCTCAGCACTGGTGCCAAAACTGAATCTGCATTAACCTGGTGAACACTATTAGCCTCAACCTAGTGACTCCCTAAGACCCCATCTCATTTAACTCGCATAACACACACGGTTCATTCAGTGGCTGAGCCTCACTCACCAGTGGCAACAATCCTTGGGGTGCCCTAGGGCTTTAGCTGAGCTTCCCCAGGCCTGGCACAGTTGGCATCCAGTTTCAGTTCCCAGTGTGGCCTCTCCAATGTGTCTCCAAGTCCAGCACAAGCAGTGATGAACTCCAGATTACTTTATAGCACATACCAGGTAGCCCCCCAAGCCAGTCACAGGCAGCAATGGCCTTTGGCCTCCAAGAGGTCCCAGAACCAACACATTCGGAGGCTAGCTTAAGACCACAACAGAGTACCACCAAATTAGCCCTATAAGCTAGACCCAAAGGACAGTCTCAACAGGAACCATAACCCACTGAGATGAATCAGCACTCCAAAGGGGTCAGTACCCAAACAGCAGCTCATATCCTATAGGCATAGCCAATCCTCACAGCCAGTGAGCCTGAGGGTCAATCCCATCCACTGATGTGCCAACAGAAATCAAGGCTCAACTATAACAGGTGGATACACACAACCCACACAAGGGAAACTCTTGGAGTACCCAGCACAGGTGACCAGGGAGACTGTGCCACTGGGCCCCCACAGGACACCTACTACTAAAGCCACCCAGCCAAGACTAGGAGACATGACATAGCTACCTAATACATAGAAACAAAAACAGAGTAACAGCCAAAGTAAAGAAACATATCCCTAATGAAAGGACAGGAGAATAGAACTCCTGAAATAGAACTAAACAAAATGGAAGCGAGGAACCTACTAGATACAGAGTTGAAAACATAGGTTATAAGAGTGTTCAGAGAACTTAGTGAGATCTCCAAAAAAGAGATAGTAAGTATAAAAATGAAAATAGAAATCATAAAAAAAGTATAAAAAAATGAAGAATACAGTAACTAGAATGAAGAATGCACTACAAGTAATCAACAGCAGATTAGATAAAGCAGAGTTCTGAATCAGTGATTTAGAAGATAGGGTAGCAAAAAACATCCAATCAGAACAGCAAAGAGAATGAAGAAATAAACTGAAGATGGTTTAAAGTACCTCAAACACAACATCAAGCATAAGAACATTCACATTATAGGGTTACCAGAAGTAAAAGACATACAGCAAGGAATTAAGAACATATTAGAAGTGATAATGTCTTAAAACTTCCCCAACCTGGTGAAGGAAATACATACATAAGTCCAGGAAGTGCAGAGAGTCCCATACAAAATGAACCCACACAGACTCACACCAAAACACATCATAATTAAAATGGCAAAGATTAAATTCAAAGAGAAAATCCTAAAACCAGCAAGAGAATGACAACTAGTTACTTACAGGGAGCTCCAATAAGATTGTCACCTGATTTCTCAACAGGACTTCTGCAGAAAATAAGGGATTGAAACAAAATATTCAAAGTGATGAAAAGCAAGTACCTACAACCAAGAGTACTCTACCCAGCAAGACTATCATTTAAAATTGAAGAAGAGTTAAAGAGCTTACCAGCCAGAAAAAAGCTAAAGGAGTCCATTACCACGAAATCAGTATTATAAGAAATGTTAAAGGAACTTTTTTAAGAAGGGAGAGAAAGAGAACATAAATGTGAATAATAAAATGGCAATAACTATGTACCTATCAATAATCACTTTACATGTAAATGGATTAAATTCTCCAATCAAATGGTATAATATAGCTGAAAGGATAAGAAAACAATACCCATACACATGCTGTCTAAAAGAGACCTACTTCAGATAGAAAGACACACAGAGACTGAAAGTAAAAGAATGGAAAAAAGATGTTTAGTGCAAGAAGAAATGAAAAAAAAAGTTGGAGTGCCAATATCTTTATCAGTAAAAACAGATAAAGAAGGACATAATATAATGGTAATCAATCCAACAGGATGATATAATCCTTGTAAATATTTATGCACCTAACATAGGAGCATCTAAGTATATAAAGCAAATATTGACTGCATAAAAAGGGAGATTGACAGTAATATAGTCATAGCAGGGGACATTAACACCCCATTGACACAAATGGAGAGATCTTCCAGTCAGAAAATCAACATGAAAACAGCAGCCTTAAATGACACACTAGACCACATAGATTTAGTTGACATCTTTAGAGCACTTCACCCCACAGCAGCAGAATATACATTCTTTACAAGTGCACATGATACATTTTCCAAGATAAACCACATATTTGTCTTGGAAACAAAACAAGTCTTAATAAATTTGAGAAGACTAAAATCATGTCAAGTGTCTTCTTTGAGCACAATGGTATGAAACTAGAAATCAATTATAAAAAATAAACTGGAAAACATATAAAACACATGTAGGCTAAATAACATGAATGAGTTAACACGTGAGATCAAATAAGAAATCAAAAGATACCTTGAGACAAATAAAAATAAAAACACAACTACCCAAAATCTATGGGACACAGTGACAGCAATCCTAATAGGGATAGTCATAGCAATACAGGACAGTATACCTCAAGGAACAAGAGGGAGTTCTCTGGTGGTGTAGTGGCTTAAGGCTTCGGTGCTGTCAGCACTGAGGCCTGGGTTTGATTCCCATCCAGGGAGCTACCCACATCAAAAACAAACAAACAAAAAAAAAATAAGAAAACTCTCAAATAAGCAATCTAACCTTATAGTTAAAAGAACTAGAAAAATAATAGGAAAAAAAGTGCTAAGTGAGTAGAAGAAAAGAAATAATAAATATCAGAGTAGAAATAAACAAACTGAAGTCTAAGAAAATAATATAAAAGATCAATGAAATCAAGAGCTGGTTCTTTGAAAAGATAAACAAAATTAATAAACTTTTAACCAAACTCATCAAGAAAAAATGAGAGAGGATCCAAATAAATAAAATCAGAAATGAAAGAGAAGTGATCACTGACACCACAGAAATACAAATAATTATTTTAAAAAATACTGCAAACAATTATATTGCAACAAATAAGACAATTGTGAATAAATGGATAAATTCCTAGAAACAATCTTCTGCAATTGAATAAAAAAAACAGAAAATCTGAATGACTGATTACTACAAACATAATCTAATCAGTAATCAAAAACCCACCCAGCAAATAAAAGTTGTGGGCCAGATGGCTTCACAGGTCAATTTTATCAAACATTCAAAGAAGAATTAGCAACTATCTTCTCAAATTATTTCTAAAATTTAAGAAGAAGGAATGCTCCAAAGCTCATTTTAAGAGGCCACCATTACCTTGATTCAAAAACCAGACAAAGACATTACAAAAAAAAAGAAAGAAAAAATTATACACCAATATCCTTGATGAACATAGTTGTTAAAATTCTTTATAAAATATTAGCAAACCAAATTTAGCAATACATTAAAAAGATTATATACCATGATCAAGTGGGATTTATTTATTCTGCAAGGCTGTTTCAATATCTGCGTATCATTAATGTTATACTCCACATAAACACAATGAATGATAAAAATCATATGAACATATTAATAGATGTAGAAAAGTGTTTGACAAAATCCAGCTTCCACTTATGATAAAAATTCTCAGCAAAGTTGGAATAGAAGAAACATACCTAAACATAATAAAAGCCATATATGATATACCCTTAGCTAATATCATTCTCAATGGAAATGCTAAAAGCATTCTCCTTAAGATCAGAAACAAGACAAGAATGCCCACATTCACCACTTTTATTCAACATAGTATTGAAGTCCTATCCTCAGCAATCAGACAAGAAAAATAAATAAATAAATAAACAATATCCAATTGGAAAGGAATAAGTAAAACTGTCATTATTCACAGATGATATAATACTATATATACAAAACCATGAAGGTTCCACCAAAAAACTATTAGAACTGATCACTGAAATCAGTAATGCAGCAGGATACAAAACTAATATTCAGAAATCAGTTTCATGTTTATACACTAATAATAAGCTATCAGAAAAAGAAATTAAGAAAACAATCCCACTTAAAATTGCATCAAAAAAATAAAATACCTCGGAATAAATTTAACCAAAGAGGTAAAAGACCTGTACTAACGAAACTATAAGATATTGAAGAAATAAATGGAAAAATACACAAATAAATGGAAGCATACACCATTCTCATGGAATTAACATTGTTAAAATGTCCAAACTGCCCAAAGCAATCTATAGATTCAATGAAATCCCTATCAACATACGAATACCAATGGCATTTTTCACAGAACTATAAAAAATAATCATACCATTTATGTGAAACCACGAAGGATCCCAAATACCCACATCAATATTGAGAAAAAAAAAAGCAAAGTTGGAGGTATCATGCTACCTGATATCAAACTATACTACAAGGTTATAGTACTCAAAACAGCATGGTACTGACAGAAAAACAGGCAACATATCTCAATGAAACAGAATAGAGAGCCCAGAAATAAACCTATGCTTATATGGTCATTTAATCAATGACAAAGAAGGCAAGAATGTACAGTGGGATATAGACAGTCTATTCAATAAATAGTGCTGGGAAAACTAAACACATACATGCAAAAAGTATGAAACTGAACCACCTTCTTATACTATATACAAGAATAAAACTCAAAATGGATTAAAGACTTAAAAACCATAAAATTCCTAAAAGAAAAGATAGGCAGGAACTCTCTGACATTGCTCTTAGTAATATTTTTTCTGATCTATCTCCTTGGACAAGGGAAACATAAGACAAAATCAACAAATAAGGCTACATCGAACTAAAAAGTTTTTGCACAGTAAGGATAAAATTAACAAAACAAAAAGATAAACTACTAAATGGGAGAAGATATTCACCAATGACACATCTGATAAGAGCTTAATGTCCAAAATTTATAAATAATTCATACAACTCTACACCAAAACAAAACAAAAACAAACAATCCAATTAAAAAATGGGCAGAGGATGTAAATAGACATTTCTTCAAAGAAGACTTACAGATGGACATTAGACATATAAAAATATGCTCAACATCACTAATCATCAGAAAAATGTAAATTAAAACCACAGTGCGTTGTCACCTCACACCTGTCAGAATGGCTATTATCAATAAATCAATAAACTAGTGTTGGTGAGGATGTAAAGAAAAGGAAATCCTCTTGTATTGTTGGTGAGACTGCAAATTGGTGCAGCCACTATGGAAAACAGTTTGGAGGTTCCTCAAAAAATTAAAAAAGAACTACCTTATGACTCAGCAATTCCACTTCTGGGTAAACATTCTAAGAACTTCAAAACACTATGTGCCCCTATGTTTATTGCAATACTATTTACAATAACCAAGTTATGGAAATAACCTAAGTTCCCATCAATAAAGGACTGGATAAAGAAGATCTGGTACACATATACAATGGAATTTTACTCAGTCATAAAAAAATACCATTTGCAATAACATGGTTGGACCTAGAGGATATTATGCTAAGTTAAATAAGTCAGACAGAGAAAGACAAATACCATATGACATCATATGTGGAATCTAAAGAATAAACAACAAATACAAAAGAGAAACTGACTCAGATACATAGAACAAAGTGATGATTGCCAGCTGGAAAGGCAGTTGCGGGGTACTGGGTGAAAAAGGTAAAGGAATTAAGAAGTACAAATTGGTAGTTACAAAATAGTCACAGGGATACAAAGTAGAGTCTAGGAAATACAATCAATAATATTGTAATAACTATGTACAGTGTCAGGTGGGTACTAGAATAATTGGAGGGGTCACATTTTAAATTACATCTAACCACTATGCTGTGCACCTGAAACTAATATAATATTGAATGTCAATTGTAATTGAAAAATTAAAAAATAATCATAAAAATACAAATTTATCTTACAGTTCGTGAGTTCAGAAATCCAAACCCAGTTTCAAAGTGTCAGCAGGCCTGGTTCCTCTGGAGACTTTAGGAGAGAATGTTTGCTTGCCTTTTCCAGCTTCTAAAGGCCACCTGCAATCTTTGGCTTGTGATCCCCTTCCTTGCATCACTCCAACGTCTTTTTTCTGTTGTCATATCCCCTAATACTTCTCACTCTGATCTCCTGCCTTCCTCTTATGAGGACCTTTGTAGTGGTATCATTGGGCCCACCCAGAAACACCAGGATTATCTCCCCATCTCAAGAGCCTTAACTTATTCACATCTGCGAAGTCCCTTTTTCCATGTTAGGTAACATACTCACAAGTTCCAGGGATTAGAATATGAACATCTTTGGGAGCTATTACTCAGACTACCATACTTAGGCTACTGCAACATGGAGTAGCCAAAAGATCATTGGACCACAATTGAGAACTGGATTCCAAGCCCAGCTCTGCCACTCCTTCCTAGTTGAGTAACATTGGGCAGGTCCCTGGGCCTCTCCAAATATCAGCTTCTTCACTTGTAAAATGGGGATAATAATAACATCTAGCTCATAAGGTGTCACTTAAATGTATGGAAAGCTCTTTCTAAGCATAGTAACCAATATGGAGTAAGTACTCAATAAACATGCTTGGAAGAGTGATGTCAGGATTTTGAGAAACAGGATGAGCAGTTAGAAGGCCATAAAATAGTACAAATGGAAGATAGTAAAATACTAAATAAGAGAGGCAATAGCAAAAATGGAAAGCAGAATCAGGAAGATACATGGAAAGATACATATGAGTCCAAATTTATATAATTCCTTGGATTTAGGGTAAAAATGATCCTCATTTTTTCACAATCACTAGGCTTTAGCAACAACAACAATAAAAGGGCTTCCACTTACTCTCAGCTCAAGAACCTTTAAAAAAAAAAAAGCCAAAGCATAAAAATGTCAACTTAAATGTCAGAGGTAATAGGATGTGCAAAGTCACATAACTAGCAAGAAAAGGGGACAACCTATAGTCTCTATGGTTTATATAAGACAGGACAAACTCTTGCTGACTGTCCCACATAAGCTGATGTCCTGTCTGCCAATTTTTAATGCCTACAGCTTACAAGTTGTGTGCAGACTTGGGTAAATAAGTCACCTGCTGTATGCACCTTGATTTCCTCATCTGAATTGAAGTATTAATAGTACCTGCTTTATAGAAATGTGAGGATGAAATGAGAATCCATATTATATATTTAGCATGGTACTCAGCACATACGGGCCAAGTACATGTTAGCTGGTATCATTGCTACAAAAAGGCTCAGATGACCCAGAAGTCTAGGGATATTTCCTCAAAGTTTGTCCCACTTCAAGAAGAGACAAAGCCTCAAGGACTGATTCTCCCACACTGTCTCGCCCTACCATTTCTCTTAATCCACACACACAGACAGGTAAAAACATGAGCAAAAGCATATGTTTAACCATACACACACACACACACACACACACACACACACACACACACACACACAAATATACATATATGTATATAAATAAATGTTAATATACACATATAAAATATATACATATACACATATAAATACATTAAACTATATATACATAAATATATACATATAAATACATATGTGTATATGCACATATACATGTACATATGTGTAAATATATATAAATGTACACTGCATTTTTGCGTGGTCTACAAAAAGCCTTTTCCAAACGATGTCTGAGTTGGAATAGGGAGGGGGAATTTTGAGGAGGATTTTTCTTTTGCAATTACATGAATAAATTCTCACTGTGAAAATATATAATACAAGGGGTGGTTAAGAAATTCATGGAATGGGAGATTATCAGAGTGGTGGGAGTACTAGTGCACACAGTTTGATCATGTGACTTATTATTAGTATAATATATATGGCAAATTTCAACCTGCTTGCATCCGTGTTCTTTCAGATATTGCCGAAGAAATACATCAAACATGAAGAAAACCCCAAGTATTCATAAAATTAAATTTTGTGCCATTATTAAGTTCCTCACAAAACAAGGGAAAACACCTCAAACCCTTTTGGAAGCAAGTTTAGTGGTTTATGGAGACTATTGCCCTGGGAAATTCGTGGTTTACAAGTAGCATAACCTTTTCATTTTTTAATACATTTTTTTATTGTTAGACTTATTGGGATGACATTGGTTAGCAAGCATTACATAGGTTCCTGGTGTACAATTCCACAGTGCATCATCTACATGTTGCATTATGTGTTCCCCACCAAGTGTAAGTTCTCTTTCCATCACCATATAGCATAGCCTTTTCAAGCAAGGCAAAGAGTCCATTGAAGACAACCTCTGTCCTGGATGTCCTGTGGAGGTCACTTGTTTAGATATTGTCAAAAAAGTTGAAAACTTGTAGGAGAAGATGCCAGATTGACTATGAGTAAAAAGCAGCTTGCAGAAATGGTTGAAGATCACCTACAACCATTTTGAATATTTTTCATCAGCATCTAAGGATGTCAAAAGTCACTACAAGATGTATACCAAGAATGCTCACACCACTTCAAAAACAAAAGCATGTTGAGTGTTCCTGACATTTTTTCGACCACTACAGAGACAACAAAGATGAAGTTTTAAACTAGGTTGTCACTGGACATAAAACAGGTTTATTATTATGAGCCTGAGTCAAAGCAGGAGTTCATGCAGTGGCATGAAAAAGTCATGCCACCTCTTAAGAAGTTCAAGGTGTCTCAGTCAGCTGGCAAAATCATGAATACTGTTTTTTGGGATATAGAGGGTGTCCTGCTGATCTATTACAACGCTAAGAGTGTTACAATAACTGGACAGTACTGTTCCAGTCTGCTGAAACAGTTAAAACAATCTGTGAAACTGAAAAGAAGAGGAAAATGGACCAAAGAGGTGCTGCTTTTGCACAACAATGCAACTGTGCATAAGAACAACGTTGTGTTGGCTACTCTTCACAACTGTGGCTTCCAAACATTAAAGCACTATTCCTACAGTCCAGACCTGGCTCTGTTTGGTTATTATTTGTTCCCAAATATGAAAAAAAGACTTCAAGGCAAGAAATTTATGGATGATAAAGAGGTTAAAGCTGCAATTTGAGGGCAAAAACAAAACATTTTTCCTGAGGATATAAATAAACTTATTGAAATACCTGAAAAGTGTATTAGAGTTAAGTGTGAAAATATTTAAAAGGCAAAACAATATGTAGTATTTTTTTTACCTTTCTTCCCCTTCATTTCACAAATTTCTTGGCCACCCCTCATAAGTCACAAGTATTTAAAGTAAACTGTGACAGTGACTCTTCACCCTTCCCCACCAATCTTATTCCCCTCCTCAAAGTTATTCACTTTCTGTTAACAATCTCCTTTCAATGCATATATATACAGATATAGATAGGGTTTGTGGTTTTATTTTCATAAGTAAGCCCACACTCTACATATTGATGTGTGACTTGATTTATCAATCCACAATATGGCTTGGAGGTATCTCTGAGTCAAAATATATAAAACTTGTCCTATTTTTTCTCACAGTTACATAATAATTCATAGTAATGTATGCACTCATCTAATAATTCAGGAAGAGGTAGTAAATGTCACTGCTGCCTTTGTCCTTGGGCAAGATGCAGCTTAAAGCATCACAGGCAGGTGGCTGGTCCAGGCACCCCAAGAAATCAGACATGACTTGTCTTGGATATCTTCTAGAGCTCCTCTCCCATGGGCCTGGCTCAGAAACTGAGCTGTGTTGAAACCTAGTATCCCTCCCCTCCCATTCCAGCTGAAATCTCTGGTCCTGGGTCCCATACCTTTAGGGTGGATAAATTGCTCTTTAGCATCCTTGGTGACAGCCCAGTATGACTAGCCTTTAATGCATTCATTATGGGATAGTTTAACCGAGAATAAGCCCTCTTGTCCTTTTCCTTCCTTCCCCTTCTCAATCCCAGCTTGTTTGCCTTATTGATACTCCAGTCCAGAGACTCTGAGAGCCCTCAGCCTTCTCCAGTGGGGCAGGACTATAAGGACTAGCAACCAAGGAAGGGACCACGTTCTCTGTGGCCTTAACTTCACAGCATAGTCACAGACTTAGGACACACAGCTGAGACCACGTGGTGGTGTGGGAAAGGGGATAGAAAAGACCAAAGGGGACACAGAGGTGGAAGTAGATAAGAAAGAAGGGAGGGAGTTGAGGAAGAGAAAAAACTCTGGGGGCCTATCAAAAACAGATTATGTAGCAACTGAAAGACACGTTGGAATAATGATGACTAACAAGTACACCACTGTAGGAATTCACTCTAAGGCCTTCCTGACAGGTGGGCATTCAGCCTCTGCATATGTGTTTTCAAGGACGGATAGCTCACTATTTTTCAAGGCTGCCTAGATTAGTTTGAACTGACTTGTGTGTTCTTGAGAGAACAAGACAGAAACAGTAAAGTGTTTATGGCTAAAAGAAAAGATATAAATGTCTAGGGCATGAGCAAAGGAAGAGCAGACTGAGAAGAGCGTCTGTTGGAGGATACAGGGAGATGAGACCTGGGTATCAGAGAATACTGGTGTGGTGGGAAGAATAATGCCCCCCTCCACACACACACACACACACGAAGATGTGCATGTCCTAATCCCAGAAACCTGTGATTATTTTACTTTACATGGCAAAAGGGATGTTGCAGGTGTGATTAAGTTAAGGATCATGACATGGGGAAGATATCATGGATTACCTAAGTACACTCAATATAATCACAAGGGTCCTTAAAGAGAGAGGCAGTAAGGTCAGATTCAAAGAGAGAAATTATGAAAGCAGAGGTCAGAGTGACGTGCCATGAGCCAAAGAATGTGGGTAGCCTCTAAAAGCTGATAAAGGCAAGAGTTAACCTTCCCTAGAGAGCTTCTCAAAGGAATGCAACTCTTCCAACACCTTGATTTGAGCCTTGTAAGACCAAGTTTGAAATTCTGACCTCAAAAACTGTAAGACAGAGGTGTTAAAGCTTTTGACTTCCCTGGGCCACTTTGGAAGAAGGATTGTCTTCAGCCACACATAAAATACACTAACACTAACAATAGCTGATGAGCTTTAAAAAAAAAAAAAAAAAAAGGTCCATGCATAATTTTTGAAGTGCTTTAAGAAAGTTTACAGATTTGTCTTGGACCACATTCAAAGCTGTCCTGGGCCTCATGCAGTATATGGTCTGTGGGTTGGACAAGCTTGCAGAAGATAATAAATCTGTATTGTTTAAGCTACTAAGTTTGTGGTAGTTTGTTACAGCCAGGTAGTTTGTTACACACACACACACACAACTAGGCACCTGACAGTGGGAGAGAGGAAAGGACAACTTTAATGTGTATACTGATCACATGGAGATCCCGTTCAAATTCAAGCTCTGCTTCAGTAGGTCTTCGGCAGGGCCTGAGATTTTGTATTTCTACCAAGCTTTCATGTCATAATAATGCTCCTGATCTGATATACACTTTAATAAACAATAGATTAGGAAACACAATTAAAATACCTGTGTAACATTTTAAAACTCATGAAGCCCCTTAACATCCATCATACTTCATTTTATCATCCCTACAACTGGTGATGTAAGTATTATTGGCCCCATGTTACACATAAGAAAGCCAAAGGTAAGTCAGAGAGGTAAAGGAAACTGTCCAAGCAAAATCACAGACATAGTATTGGGCCATTCCACAAGTATCCTGACTCTAGAGCCTGTGCTTTTACCATTGGACTGTGGTTCTCACCTCTGGTTGAATGTTTGAATCAAATGAGGAACTTTTAAAACTTCAGATGCATAGGTCACACCCCAGACTAATGACAACAGAATCTTTTGATGTGTGACTCAAATGTCAATATTTTTTGGAATCACCAAGTGATTTCACTGTACAGCTAAGGTTAAGAGTCATTTCACTAGAGCAGTGGTCTCCAACCAGCAGCATCAGCTCACCTGGGAACTTGTTGGAAATGAAGATTCTCTAGCCCACTGCAGACCTAATGAATTCAAAATTCTTGGGGTGAGGCCCAAGAATCTGGGTGTTAACTAGCCCTCTAGGGGATTGTGATCCACTCTCAAGTTTGAGCATGGGCTTGAAAAGGGCCATTTTGACTTAATGCGTAGAGCCTAGGGCTGGGGAAACAAAGGCTCACCTTAGATCTAGATATTAAGCAACTGAAATCAGCCTCCTAATGTATATACCAAAGAATAAGAATATCAAGTCCCCACACCACAGCCTTTCTGATCCTTTGTAGGAGAGACATCTGTCAAAGGCCCTCTCAGACTGTCAAAACATCCTGGAATATGTTTACCTCCAACTCTGCACCTTGCTCCACTCCCTCACTTAAAACACTAACCTTGCCCATTTGTGCTCTCAGCTGAACTGAGTAAATAAGCTGCTAGTCACTCTTCTCCCCACCCATCTCTGCTTGGTATCCAAGATGAGAGTAGCAGGCAAAAGGTTAGTTCTAGTGTACCTAAGAAAATGGATATACAATCTAAAAACAGCCACCCTCTCTGAGCTCATCTCACCTGCCTTAGCAACACTGCCACCCTTTGGCCTAACCCTACTCCTGGAAAATGAAAAATTCTACAATCAAACATTACAGCAACACTTTCAGTAATCTGGCCCATCTTCTCTTCTGTCAGGTCTACAGGTTAAAGAAAGGCAAGGCTGGCAGCCACTACTCATGATCAGAAACATGGCCCAGTGCAATGCAGTAAAAGGTCTCAATGAGTATCCCCAACAAGCACAACTTTAAACAGGGATGGGCTCTATTCTAAAGAGAATGAAGGCTATTAACAATTCTTGGCTGTTTTTCCTACCCTTCAGAATCCTCAAGTAAGTAAGTTTCCGGGGATAAGAAATAGGGGAACAGCACACCCTATATAAGAGAATTAGAATCTGAAGTGTTAGGAAGCAAAAGGTAAGGAACAGCTTAAATGTGTGGTAACTCCTCTGAAAGTATGCTGGGCTCTGAAATATTTTGCCTGCCATCACTTTCCACTTCAACTGATTATGATCATCTTGCTTAAAAGCAGTCATAACAGTAACTGATAATTAGTTATTATGCAAATGCTTGATTAAACTGAGATTATTTAAGCTAGAATTTGGGCTGAGGAAAAAAATAAGTGGATATTTAATATCAAGTTATGGAGGAAGAAAGTGTGATTAGAATCAATTATATCTTCCGCCAGACAGGAGGCCTGCTGAGTGTTTCAGTCCCTCAAAGGTCCATGAAGCATCATGAAAGGAGAGAACCTGGTGAGACAGTGTGTACCAGGCACTTGGAGGTTGTCTAGTAACTTGATTGTTCGAGGGGAGGGACTAGCTCAGGGCCCAGGTGGAGGTCTGCACTGTGAATGCTGCCTTCAGAGAGCTAGAGAGGCAAGTGGCTGAGGACTGAAAAAGATATGATGAGTGATTCTTAGTAACCAGCAGGATCCCAAAGATGGCAAAGCTGCCAGCCTGGACTGCCAGTGATGGCCAAAACTATGCTGCAGCTCTGAATCCACAGCTCCTTCTCTCCTAGCCATTGAAAACTTGAGCTGGAGAGCCAGCATGGCCTGGTAAGTCAAAATCCTGCCACTTCAAGACATGGAGTCATCTTTCCCATTTGGAGTGATCCTTGCTGTCCTGGCCTCCCTCATTATTGCTGCTAATGCACTAATGGCCATGGCCGTGCTGTTGTTAATCCACAAGAATGATGGTGTCAGTCTCTGCTTCACCTTGAATCTCGCTGTGGCTGACACTTTGCTTGGCATGGCCATTTCTGGCCTAGTCAGAGACCAGCTTTCTAGCCCAGTTCGGCCCACACAGAAGACCTTGTGTACTCTACGGATGGCATTTGTCACTTCCTCCGCAGCTGCCTCTGTCCTCACGGTCATGTTGATTGCCTTTGACAGGTACCTTGCCATCAAGCAGCCCCTCCGTTACTTCCAGATCATGAACGGGCTTGTGGCTGGAACCTGCATTGCCGGGCTATGGTTGATGTCTTACCTCATTGGCTTCCTCCCACTTGGGGTCCCCATATTCCAGCAAACCATCTACCAGGGGCCCTGCAGCTTCTTTGCTGTGTTTCATCCACGCTTTGTGCTGACACTGTCCTGCGTTGGCTTCTTCCCAGCTCTGCTCCTCTTAGTCTTCTTCTACTGTGACATGCTCAAAATTGCCTTCGTACACAGCCAGCAGATCCGAAAGATGGAACACACAGGAGCCATGGCTGGACCTTGCCGGCCCCCACGGACTCCCAGTGACCTTAAGGCTGTCTGCACTGTGGCTATTCTCATTGGGAGCTTCACTCTGTCCTGGACCCCATTCCTTATCACTGGCATTGTGCAGGTGGCCTGCCAGGATTGCCATCTCTACCTAGTGCTAGAACGGTACCTGTGGCTGCTTGGTGTGGGTAACTCCCTGCTCAACCCACTCATCTATGCCTATCGGCAGAAGGAAGTGCGGCAACAGCTCTACCAGATGACTTTGGGAGTGAAGAAAGGATTCACTTCATTCCTCCTCCTTCTCTCTGCCAGGGATGGTGGCCCAGAGGGGTCAATGAAAAGTTCTTGTCACATCGCCACTATCTCCCACCCACAGCTTGATGACTAAGACGGTAAGGGCAAAGAAGTTTCAACGTGTCTTCTCCTCCCCTGTTTGGATCCTAACTAGATCAGAAGGAGCTAGAGAAATGAGAGCGCTTAATTTAGGCAATTGAACACCTGCCACACCCCATCGCCCCATATTAAGAGGTGAGGCAGGGTGCTGACTTTCTTATATAATCTGTTTCCCCATTTGCCAATCTCAACTCCTTCTTGTACTTCTCTTGCAATGAGTCTGTTCTCCTATACAAATATACTTAAAGCAAAAAATACATACTACTGTTTAGATGCTTAAAAGTCAAACCCTATTTTTGAATACACTAGAGGAGCACCATCAAATAGAAATATAATGCAGCCACATATATAATTTTAAATGTTCCGGTAGCCACATTAAAAAGGTAAAAAAGGGTGAAATGAATGTTAATGTTTCATCTAACCCAATATATCCAAAACATTATTTCAATGTAATCAATATAAAGAATATTACACTATTTTTTTTCATTCTAAGTCTTTGAAGTCTGGTATGTATTTTACCATTACAGAACATCTCAATTCAAACTAGCTATGTTTTAAATGCTTAATAGCCACTTGTGGATAGTGACTATCATATTGGACAGCACAGCACTAGAGAAATGAAGTTCTATTCATTGTAACTGTTTACTATAGTGACTACTTTCATAAAGTGAGGAGTCCTGTCCTGCCATCCCACCATGTAAATCAGACATTCTAAGTAGGAGTTTGCATAAAATGTAGGAACCTATATTAGATTCTAAAGCTTGTATTTTCCCACACTTTGTGGTATTGAAAACAGCGTTTCTTTGGGAAATAGCTTATCTTGTGATTATTTCTGCCATTACCCTCTGCAATCCACCACCTCTCTAACTCCGTGGTGCCCTTTCTGCTCAGTTGGCCTCTTCTCTTGTAGCTACTTGCTGATGACAATGCTGAACCACAAATTCTGAGACACTGGAAGGGAAGGAAGAGGGAAAGTGGGTAGGTACCAAGAAAAGTACTGCCAAGCTCTCCACACTGGAATCACTTTGCTCCTCAGAACTTGACCTTCTTCTATTTACTGCCAAACTTTCATTTTCCTAAGGAACTCAGTCACATAAGAGGATGTCTCCAAAATGACTCAGGAGACGAGCTGAGGAGCAGGTGCCTCTTCCTGCTTTCTGTGGATACAGAAAATGACTGTTCACAGCTGGGAATTATACACAGGGTCCCTCTGGAAAACCTTGGCAGCATAAATTCAAGAACAGAGTTGGGAAGAAACCCAGAAACCACCCTCAGCCCTCCTGAGCTTCCCTGTAACTTTTTCCTCAATCTCCTGGTCTCCACAATGGATTCTTAGAAAGTTTGTCTTTTAAGGCCCTAGATTGTCTCCCTACAAATCTGTTGAATGGACAAGATGGCAAGAAGAAATGTGCTTGGGATTTGGTACAAAAAAAAAAAAAAAAAAACTGGGAAGGTTAACACTTCCATGTCCCTAAAATGATGGCCTGTGGATGCATTTAAGTCCAGTGTATAATGGCTAATTCCAAGAGGCTAGTGAACATTTTCATTCAAATCTCTATATGTAATGTTCAGAACCTGGATGGATTCTGGCCATCTTCCTCCCAAAAGGATGGCACCACACCATGATGTTCTTTGCATGTGGGTTTTAATTCCCCTTCAGTCTTAAATTAACTCCAGCTTGCTTTCCCTCAGTTGTTCAGAGGTTAATAAACATCCCTTTCAATTTCTGTACTCTTGAAAATTCCCTTCTCCCTATCTTCATCTTATACCTTCAACACAAATGACCTGTTTCTCACTAATGTATTCTAATACACATCAACCCTCCTTTGGTAACTCTTTTGGCAATTGCTCTGCTCACTACTCTGGCCCTAAGGAAGACTGTTGTTTGCCTTCACCATAGTAGGCTTTATGTTCCTACAACTGAAGAACTTTTGGGCTCTTGAGTAAATGACAGAAGCCAATATACTGAGCACCCAGTAAATAAAAGTTATGCCAACAATAAGGAACACTCTTGCATTGGGTTATGAATTACTGGGAACTAGGTAAAACACAAGCAGTAACTGGGTTTTTGGACAAAATTAAAAGCAGGCTCAAATAATGCCATCCTTATTGGTGGTCCAAAGCTCAATTTCCTGGCCTTGCTGCAGAGGCCTGATCTGGCCAAGGTGACAGAAGCAAAGTAGAATGGAGATTAGTTACAAGAGAAAGAAGGAGCTGAGAGAGGCCAGGTGATAGTTGTATTACTAAGATCACTCTAAAAAATATTGCCTTCCCTGGGAGTCAGTACGCGCAGTGGAAAAAATCACAGGCTTTGAAGTCCAACAGATCAGTGTTCAAATTATGATCTAGTCACTTAAATTCTCAATTTCCTCATGTGTAAAATTGGGGTAATAATGCCTACCTTATACAGTTATAGTGAGGATTAACTCTGATAATGTATGTGGAAAATGTCCCGTATACTACAGCATATAGTTAGTACTCAGAAAATGTTCTCTTCCTCTTCCTTAAAAATTAAGAATAAAACTTCCAACTGACCAATTTAAGGGAGTCAATCATATTTGTGTATTTTATATCTTCCAGAACAAGGACAATGAGTCTCTGAACTGTGAATTCCTCAACCCCTGAATAAGGTTTTTGAAAACGAGTGATGAGAGATGACTCAGGGTGAAAAACACAAACAGTAAATCTAATAGCAGGATCAAGACAGAGCAGATACATGCAAAGCACTATTATCATATGCTTGGATTTAAGAGTAACTGCAATTAAAAACATTGTGTTTAAAAAGTCACCAAGAGCAGATATACAGAAAGCTATGTAAAAGTCTAATAGCTTTATTTGACACAGGCTCCTTCACAGATAAGAAAATGCACTGCAGAAGAAACATTTAGATTTCATTCATACATCCTGTGTTGGCTCCAAATGGACTTGGAAAAAAGCCAGATTTGGTTTAGCAATTTGATCAAAATACCCCAAAGATATTAAGACCTTATAGGACAGAATGTAGGTCAATTGGTTACATTTACTTTCCATGAACAGCTTATTGTGAATTGGTTATAAAAATTGTGGCATGACTAAGTTTTATACTGATTCCTGAGGTAGCTAATATGCATAGCAAACCTCAGTTTCAGAGGACTATTTTCAAGAGCATAACAATACACAACACTCTGTACAGGAAAATTTTGAGTGGTCTCACAAGTGTTAGAGGTAGATTTCTCTAATCTATCCACACTCTCTTGCTTGTCCACATGACCAATAAAACCATCTCCTGAGAGCTGGCTAGCCCGAGTTAGCCTTGGGTTATCTTTTCACTATATAGAAAATTGTTCACTGCTTCAAATGGGAATAAACTCATGATTTTTATTTCATTCTCACTTAGTCACTGGCCAAACAGAATAGAGACAGTGAAAGCAGCAGGCACGATACTTCAAGGACCCATGCAGAACAAGAGGAAACATGACGTTGATAGCTAGGCAACAAGAGCAGCAAGGGACCCAAAGCCAGACCACAACTCTGGCTGCCGCAAGCCACTCACTTATTTTGTGACTCCTTCAGTACCTTCCATCTCATCTTCCAAACTGCTGACTGATCTAGAAACTTCTCCTCTTAATTAAAAAACTTTTGTTATTTCTGAAGTCATATAAACTAAATGATGGTACCTACAAGTGTCAACTTTCATTCATTTATTCATTCATCTGTCTATCCATCTGTCTACCAACCCCACAGACATTTATTCAGAGCAAGGTACTACGAGGGGTGGTCAAGAGATTCATGAAATGAAGGGGGAGACTGGTAAAAAAAAAACCTATTTATTATTTTTCCTTTACAATATATTCACCCTTAACTGTAATACAATTTCCAGATCTTTCAATAAGTTTATTTATACCCTTGGAAAAAATGTTTTTTTCCCTAAAAATGTCAATTTTAACTTCTTTGTCATCTGTAAATGTCCTCCCTCAAAGCTGTTTTTTCATATTTGGAAACAAATAATAACCAAACAGAGCAGGTCTGGACTATAGGGAGGGTGGTTTAATGTTTGGAAGCCACAGTTGTGAAGAGTAGCCAATGCGACATTGCTCTTGTGCATAGGTGTGTTGTCGTGCAAAAGCAGCACCACTTTCATCCATCTTCTTTTCACCTTCACAGATTGTTTTAACTGTTTCAGTGAACTGGATTCGTATTCTCCAGTTATTGTGACACCCTTATCCTCGTAATCAATTAGCAGGATACCCTCCACATACAAAAAAACAGTATCCAAGATTTTTCCAGCTAGTTGAGACACCTTGAACTTCTTAGGGGGTGGCATGCCCTTTTCATGCCACTGCATGGACCCAAGTTTCATCTCTAGTGACAATCCAGTTTAAAACTTCATCATTGTTGTCTCTGCAGAGGTCCAAAAATTATCACGAACACTCCACATGTTGTTTTTGAAGTGATGTGAGCATTCTCGGTATCCATCTTACACTGACTTTTGACTTCCTTATATGCTAATGGAGAATATTCAAAACAGTAGTAGGCGATACTTCAACCATTTCTGCAAGCTGCTTTTTACTCAATCTGGCATCTTCCACTACAAGTTTTCAACTTTTTGACAATGTCTGAGGAAGTGACCTCAACAGGGCATCCTGAACAGAGGTTGTCTTCAATGGACTTTCTGCCTTGCTTGAAAAGGCTATGCCACTTGTAAACTATGGGTATTCCATGGCAACAGTCTCTGTAAACTGCTCACATCTCTTCCAAACTTGTTTAAGGTGTTTTCCCTTGTTTTGTGAGCAACTTAATAATGAGAAAAAATTCAATTTTATCCATGCTCAGGGTTTTCTTCATGTTTGGCATGCTTCTTTGGAGCTATCTGAAAGAACATGGATGCAAGTAGGCTGAAATTCGGCATACATACCAATAAGTCACACAATCAAACTGTGTGCATTAGTACTCCCACCTCCCCAATAACCCCCTCCCCCATTCTGTGAATTTCTTCACCACTCCTTGTAAAATTGCCACAGGTTTGCTGATATTTCTGTTAGAAATATATATTGATGTATATATCATTTTAATTCTTTTCTGATTATAAAAGTAATATTTGTTCATTTTAGAAAAATTTAAAAAATACGTAAAGTTACCCATAATTATACCATCCAGAGATGATCAGTTACTTTTCATGTTTTCTTCACTTAACATATTGTGCATTTTTTCTGTCATTAAGTTTTCCTCAAAAAGTAAATTGTAATGATTGCATGTTTTTTCAACATGAGTATTTAATATTTTAACAATTTCCCTATAGTTGTACATTTATGTTATTTCCAATTTCTTACTGTTCTAATACCACTGTAAATACCTCTGTGTATAAAGCTTTGGCATGTCTAATTCCCTAGTATAAATTCTCCAAAGTAGTATACTAGGTCAAGGGGCATTAAACATTTATAAGAATTCTGATTATATTTTTGCTGGCATTTCTTGAAGTGATGTGTTTCCCTAGGATATCTGCTAAAAGAAGTCAAAAGTAAGTCATAAATGAATAGACCACACTGATATGAATATCTCAAAGAAAAAAAAACACATGGCTTCCCTAAAGCATAAACCACACCGAGGGGGTGCATCTACTTGGTTTGTTTGTTTGTTTTTTAAGAAAAGGAAACCTATTGATATGTCCTATTGCTAGAGTTAATCTGCAAATTTATTAATGGGACACAGTATAGCACAACTACATCATCTATACAGCACTGTGTGTTATCCAGATACAGATTCCAATGTATTTTCACTCTTAAATTTTTCTGAGGTAGTTGATTAGCGCAATGCCACAAAATGCTAAGGCATGAGAATATGGAAACATGATCACATGGAGCCTTGTTTCCACTGAGCCTTGAAACTATAGTCTCACAGCTTTGCTGAAAGGGAAAGATGAGCTAGCTCCACCTAATGGATGAACTACGGCAGGGAAAAGTGCATGAGAGTTCAAAATGCTACTACGCCATATGTTCACTGAACTTACTCCTTCTAATGAAGAGTCCTAGAAATGACTAATGCTACTGCTAGGTGTCTGAGTCTGTTTTAATCCACAAAGCAGTTACTGTTTTCCTCAAAATACCTTCTATACAATGGGGCAGACAGAATTCATTTGCTCCAGAGCACTGGAGGGACTAAAACCATTCAAGACCAAGAGCCTGGGGCGGGGGGTCTCTTTTATTTGTTTAGTTTTATTTATTTGGTGTATGTTGCCAAACAATCATGTGACTGAATCATATTTCCCATTTATTATAATAAATTCACAACAGTTTCCATTTTGTCTGAATTGTGTTGACACTAGGCATTAAAAAGAAAAGCTTAAAAACATACTGAGATAAGTCATTTAGCCCAGTAAAATGCCATGCTGTCTTACAAAACTGTTCATTGTGCTTTTACCATTCATAATATTTTTGCAGATTTGTCCACTGAGCCATTTAACAAATACTAAAGCACTTCCTATAGAAAAACAAGCTGGCGTCATATCATCTCAGAGGTGGTTGAAAAAGTGAGAAAACTAAAACTAAAAAAGGATAGCTAAATGGCTAGAGGTTATTTCAAATGTGTAGAACAGACTCACAATCCAAAATTCCAACTACTACTTTAAGATTACCAAGTCCTTTAGTAATTTTATACAATGATGTGTTAAATTGTTTTTCTTATTTACTAAATTAATGGGATAGACAAGGATGCATGAAGAGTGTTTACAGTCTGATGGTGTCACACTGAATAAAAAGAAGAAATATGTTTTAGTGAAACCTCAGAAAGTAAGATTAATGCAGAGTGGGCATTCTAACTGAGAAGACATCAACATATTTGTTCTTTAAAACACAATATTATTACTCTAACTTACATGTAATATCCTGACTGGGCCAGGCTAACAACAACAACAAAATGTCCCTTAAGTGATATATGTTAGTGAATAGAAATATTTATAATCAGGTTCTTAGTAGTTTTATCATTCCTTCCATAATTTTTTATAAGCCTACCAACACACTTCTTTGCACTAGAGGAGAATAAGAAGTCTACCCCCATGTCCACATTACTCAATTTCAAACTAGTGGCATCCATATCAATAATTTCAAGTTCTTCAATAAACAGTATAACACATAATAAGAACAAGTTCCTCTGTGTGTGGTGGGCCAGTGATTAAGGAGGTCAGGGAGAAGAAAGGCCAACAAAAGAAAGAGAGGGCAAACAGTAGAAAGTGCAGAATAAGGTAGTTACAGTCACAAGTCTCCAGGAAAATAATTTAAGTCCGGTCTTACAGTTAGGTGTAAAAGAGTGACCAACCACAACTACTGACTTGCTTTCTCCAAGGGTGCTATAAAGATAGGGGAATTAATTAAATCAATATTCTTTACTGCTCACCTGCCATAAACTTTAATGACCCTGAAAAAGGTTGAGTCAGTACACTTCTAGCATAGTGATTACAAGCATGGGTTCATGAGCCAGACTGCTGGGTTAGAATCCTGGTTCTGCCATTTCCCAGAAACAAAATATTTTACCTTTCTGTGTCTCAGTTGCTCACCTAAAATATAAGAATAGTACTTACCTCATAGGGTGCTTGGAATGATATAAACAGAATTTTATATACATAATACACTTATAACAGTATCTGAGACATAAAAGCCATATAAGTGTTTTTATCATCATCATCATCATCATAATCAGAGCCATCTCATGCTCTAGCCTCTCAAATTGAAAAAATAATAAAAAAATAAAAGCATTGAAAGCTTTTTCATTGTGTAACCTACAGACTTTGATCATTGTTTTATCACTTCAAACTTGGAATTTCCTGATCAGAAACATCACTAGTTTAATTCTCAGGTTGCTGGTAACATAAGGGATTTGCTTATTTCAAAGGAAAATATCCATGTGATCATCTTGAATTAATATGAATCAACCTATATTTTGTTACCAAGCAGTTTCTTGAAATCCCTCACTAGCCATCCCAATCAAGCTAAACCAGAAGCTGGGCTCTTAAAAAAAAAGTGATTGAAATATTTATATACCATAAAGATCTCCTGTGTAAAGCCACATACATTTCAATGTTTCTTAGTGCATTTACAAAGTTGTGCAACCATCACCATAATCTAATTTTAGAACATTTCCATCACAAAATGAAATTTAATACCCATTAGCAGTCCCTCCCCACCCCAGCAACCATAGGCAACCTCTAATTTACTTTGTCTTTATGGATTTTCCTATTCCAGATATTTCATTGAACTGGGATCATATAATATGCAGCCTTTTGTGTCTGACTTCTTGCATTTACCATAATGATTTCAAGGTTAATCCATGTATCAGCACTTCATACCTCTTTATGTCTGAATAATATTACAGTGTATGGATAGATTACTATTTGTTTATCCATTTATCAGTTGATGGATATCTGGGTTGTTGTCACTTTTTAGTTATTGTGAATAATAGGGCAATAGTCATATGGAAATCCTGTTTTGCTTTTAAGGAACTACCCAACTGTCTTCCAAAGGAGCCAGAACATTTTATAACATCTCCAGCAATGTACAAGAGTTCCACTTTTTCACATCCTCTCCAATTCAGCAAACTGAAATAGTACTCTCCAGTTATTGTGACACCCTTATCCTTAGTAATCGATCAGCAGGATACCCACCATATCCTCCCAAATAGTTGCCACAATCTTTCCAGCCAACTGAGACACCTTAAACTTTGGCGGGGGCATGTTCTTGTTATGCCACTGCATAGACTCCTGCTTTGACTCAGGCTCATAATAATGAACCCAAGATTCATCTCCAGTGACAATCTGGTTTAAAATTTAATCTTTGTTGTCTCTACAGAGGTTCAAAAATTGTCATTAACACTTGATGCACTGTTGTTTTTGAAGTGGTGTGAGCATTCTTGCTACCCATCTTGCATTAACTTTTGATATCCTTAGATGCTGATGGAGCCTACTCAGAATGGTTGGTGATACCCCAGCCATTTCTGCAAACTGCTTTCTATTCATTCTGGCATCTTCCACTACAAGTTTTCAACACTTTTGATAATGCCTGAGGAAGTGGCCACAACAGGGCATCACAGATGAAGGTCACCTTCAATTAACTCTCTGCCTTGTTTGAAAAGGCTGTGCCACTTGTAAACCATCGATTTCCCAGGGCGACAGTTCCTGTAAACCACTAACATCTATTCCAGAACGGTTTGAGGTGTTTTCCTTTTTGTTGTGAGGAACTTAATGACGGCAAAAAATTCAATTTTATCCATACTTGGAGTTTTCCAAACCACATTTGACGTGCTTCTTCAATGATATCTGAAAGAACATGGATGCAAGCAGGCTGAAATCTGGCACATATACTAAGTCACACAATCAAACTGTGTGTACTAGTATTCCCGCTTCTCTGATAATCCCTGTTTTGTGAATTTCTTGACCACCCCGTGGTACGTACTGTAATTATCTACTTACATGTCTGTTTCTCCAACTATAATGTGAGCTTGAAAACAGAGACTGTCTTATCTTATGTTTAGATTCTCAGCATCTAGGACATAATAGACATAATAGTTTTTTGAACAAATGAATGAATGCATAAAGATGAAGAACTAAACTACTCATTCTATAAATAGTTAAGTGCCTACAGTGTGCCAGGCACTGTTCTAGCACAAGAAAGTAACCAGAATGTTTTGCTTGTAAGACAATTAGAACCCTAAACATAGGGTTCTATTTTAAGCCTCTTTTAACATTTAACTGTACAAAATTCCAAATGAGCTACTTGTTTGTTTATTCATTCTTAAGGAAGAACCACTTTCCTGAAGGTTAACGAGTGGCATTATGACAATGAATGATGGTGGAAAAGCACAACACAGTTTGTTTCCATAAATATGATTTAAGAGTCCAGCATCAATTTCATAGTCACCTTCTTTTTATCACTTTCTGGAGAATGTAATTGAAAGAGTTGGCAAAGTTAAAAATAGTAAATAAATACAAAGCCAAAACAATTCTGTCAATAAATACTTTAATGAGAACCAAGATCTAAAATGTACATAACAATAACTGCCCTGGCCTATGCCTTCTGCTCTAGCCCAAGTCTGGGAGTAATCAACTACATTTAACCCACATTTGAAAAGAAGGCCATTTTGAATGTTACACATTAGTATCCATCTTCACAGAAGATACCAATCCGGGGCCAGGGTCTCAATGTTAACACTTCCTCTCAGGGAAAAGTTAACATGGCGGTAACACAAACACATGAACAACTTTGAACCATCCTATTTTTCTTCCATCAGGAGGCCTTTGGAAGACCAATAGTTCATTAAATACTTACAACTTTGTCAAAATACATTTGAACAAGAGAAAAGAGAAAAGAGTAGAAAGGTTGGCAGGGCTTGGCTCACATATAATTCAGTCCTTAGATTTGAAGCCTCTTAAGCTGCTCATATGTAATAAAAAACTGAAAAGTAAGTCATGGAAGATCACTGGGTTGATACTGAAAGCCAAACCCAGTTCTAAAATTGTGTATTGCATTCTCTTAAATTAAGGTACTTAGACTGTGCTATTCTAAGTTGCACTTGCTTAAGTCTTTTTCAAAACAACACTTGGCACATCAAGCATACATTGAGTGCCCATCAGGTACCCATCACGATCATTGGCATTTAGTAATACATATAAATTAAAATTCTAACATACTTATTCTTCAGGGAAACACCCCACACACACACACACACACAATAACCAAGAACATCAATGACAACATATAATTCAATGCTAAAGTAATTGTTACCAACATTAGGTGTACAGCACAATCCCAAGGAAGGAGAGAGATACTATCTCCCTCAGCCTATAGATTCCACAAGTCAGGGAACTACTTTTCAACCCTGCAAAACTCACCACTATATACACAACACCACACACAATATCCCAATGATGGCTCTACATATGGAAGCACTCAAACATGGCTAAAGGAAGAAAGAGCCCTACTTGGCCTGGATTCCTTCATCCTATGAGTGTTTTCTGTCGTATTATCTCCCAGCTATTTTGGTCCTATAGTTATGGGGTAGGAAATATGGACCATCTCAACATGGACTTTTCTATGGGCATCTCCAGCAGGGTTTCCAAAAACTTCATAGCACCTTCCAGATTTGGCTGTTTGTTGTTCTGTTTTTTTGTTTTGTTTTTATTTTCTTTTTGCTTGTTTTTTTTTTTTTAAGTAAAAATGACGAAATTTTGTCATGTCTTTTCTACTCCCTTCAGTTTGTATTAGACTCCAACTGGAAGCCATTTCTTTACTTAGTTTCATCCTCAATGGTTAACATAAGAATGTTTGAGTTTCTCACTTGCCTAAAGGCTTCAATAATTAAATTTTCCTTCCCATAGCCTAGAATAACCTGGGAACATAAAGCATTGCTTTCATTCTTGTGTTCTAAAAGGATACAATGATGTTCCATGGTCCAAGTCGAAGCCAGTTGGGCCAAAATCCTTTGTAGAGTGCAAAAAAGCCCTCATGTTTCCACATCTGAAAGATAGAATAAAAAATAGAGTGAATTCCTCTTATTCTTTACATCTGACAATTGATTTTATTTTAGTGCTGATCTTCCATGCTCCTCCCCAACTTATGGCTCCATAAATGGTCTTTTTTTTTTAAAGACATACATTTGAATTCATATGTAGTCTAAATCCATCCACCCATTCACTCAACAAATATTAAGCACCTACCATATGTGAGGTATTCTTGATGCTGAGATAATAGTAATGCTAATAAACAAGAGAGAGAACGTATCTGCAGTAGTCAACTTCCGAGATGGCCCCCAATGTAAACCACTTCCAGTTATTCACACCCTTGTGTAGTCCTTCCCACATACATCAGGATTGGTCTGTGTTGCTAACAGAATATGGCAGTAGTGACCATAAGTCACCTCCAATGCTTTATTATAAAAGACATTTTATATATAATAAGGCTTATACGTTGTTGTCTCTTGGATCTCCCAAGGAAGGAAGCCAGCTTTTGTGTCATGAAGAGAGGCCCACATGGTGAGAAACCAAGGCCTCTAGCCAACAGTCAGAGAGGAATGGAGGCTTCCTGCTTAGAGCTACATAAATGATCCTTGAAGCATATATCCCAGTCCCAGTCAAGCCATCAGATGATTGCAGCCCTAGCTGACATCTGTACTACAACCTCATGAGAAAGCCTAAGCTGAAATCTCTCAGCTAAACTGCTTCTGAATTCCTGACCCACAGAAAATGTGAGATAATAAATGTTTGTTTTAAGGCACTGAGTTTTGGAGTAATCTGTTACAAAGCAAGAGATATCTATACAGTCCTTGCTCTCATGAAGTGCATGCTGTAATGGAGCTGACCAACAAGTACACATATAAATAAATACACAAATATGTGTTTGTGTATTTGTCAACTCCACTAGAGTATATATATTATTTTCAGAAATAAATGCTAATAAGAACACTAAAGCAAGGTAGGAGAATAGGGAATTGAGCAAGTCACTATCCTGAGTCTGTTTCATCATTGTAAATTCTATGTAATGCCATGGCATATCTCACATGAATGCTCTGAGGATTATATGAGGAACAATGTGAATTCCTTTGAGCTTGGGTTTCCTGTTTCATATAATGGAAGTCTACATACAGCAACTGAATGGTTATTAAAATTAACTCACAAATTATGTATACCAAAGGTCATAAACTGGTGGTGCATGTCGAACTCAGCCTATAGAAACAGTTCATAAGTAATGGACAAATCTCTATTAAGTAACTCCTGTGTGTTAGGCATTGTATTAAATATTGAAAGAATGTTACTTGGCTTTTTCACTGGTAAAGTGAAACCCACTGCTATACTATAAAATGGATATATCTGAATCAGACAATAATATGACTATCCAGACTTATAAATAGCCCTTTATCCTATCCTATTGATTAAGAACACTGGATTTTTGGATAAATGCCCAGAGGTGGAATTGCTGGGTCATATGGTGGTGATCACATTGTAAGGCATATAAATGCTGAATCACTATATTTTACATCTGAAATTAATAAAAAATTATATACAAATACACTTAAATTTAACCCTACCAGACCACTGTACCGATTTTTTGGTAATTTCCGAATCTGCCGCTATACCGCTGTACCTAATTTTCGGTACTTTGCCTAGACGTGAAAAAAATGACTCCAAGTTCCATCTTATTCTAACCACTTGTGTGCATGTAACTAACATTTTTCTATATCATGTTGGTTTTTTCTCTTTAATGCTCAGGAGCCCAGGTATAGGGGACAGTTAGGTTCAGGGCCTCAGGTCTGGTAGAGTTAAAAAAGCACACTCAATAAAATGATCCTTATTGATAATTTTTTTTTTGGAGCCAATAGTAACATCACAAGGGGTTATTTATGGAAACTGTGGTAATATGCTTCCCTGAAAGGATCATCAGCAAACGCTAAAGGTCTCAGAAAAAAACTGATGTTGGAAAATGGTGAAAATCAGCCAAAATAAAGCCCAGATGCAGATAACATAGGATCACAGACTGCTAAAAATACAAGGGACCTTAGAGATACAATCCAATCACATTTTCTCTCACCTGGACTACCACAATAAGCCTCCTAACTGGTCTATAATTTCTACCTAGAAGCCAAAACAGTCTTTTAAAATTATAAATCAGATAGTGTCACTTTCCTATTTAAAGCTCTCCAATGACTTTCCTACATGATTTAGTCCCTGTCTCTTTCTCTAGTTTCATTTCCTACTACTTCCTCTTTTATTCACTACACACAGTCACACCAATCCTTTTTTTTTTAAGCCTTGAACATGTCAAGCTCATTTCCATCTGAGGGCCTTTGTACCTGTTCCTTCTTTATGAAATATTGCTGTCTCAGATCTTCACATGGCCACCCTCTTCTCATCATTCACATCTCTGCTCAAATGTCACCTCCTCACAGCCTTTTCTTAGCCATCCTAGCTCCACTAGCCTACCACCACCATCACATAGTCACTATCTCATTATATTTTGTTAGTTTCTTCATAGCATTTACTTCTATCTGAAATTGTACTGCTTATTATTTGTGTGTTTACTGTGAGTCTCCCTCAATTAGAAAGTAATCTCCAGGGAAAAAGAGACTATGTTTGTCTTGTTCATGATTATATCCTCACCACTTAATAATGACTAGCACAGTAAAGTTTCCAATAAATATGCTAAAAAATATTTGCTGAGTAAATGAGCACACAAACATAGTGAGGGTCTCTAACACTCCCATGAGCCATCTGAATCCTTATAAAGCTACAAAATAGTGACCAACTTCTTCAGAACATTAGAACTAGGAGGCACTCTTTCTGACCTGAGGCAGTTAGATAAAAACAAATAAGAACTTCTGTAGATTAAACAGAGACAACAGGCTACTTCATTCATTCAATAAATAGTTTGCTATGGATAAAGTGATAAACAAGATGCACATGGTCCTGTCTTCAAGGAAATTAACAGTCTCCTGGGGTGGATAAACATTAAAAGTAATTACAATAAAATGTACCAAATGTGAGTAACTATGACATAGTCCTACAATGGAATATTATCCAGCAATAAAAAGGAACAAAGTACTGATACATGCTATAACATGGATGGACCTAAAAGCATTATGGTAAGTGAAAGGCGCCAATAAAAAAGGTCACATATTGTATGATTCAATTTATATGAGATATCCATTGTAGGCAAACTTACAGTGATAGTAGATTCTTGGTTTCTTAGGGCTGGGGAGGATGGGGGCTGAAAGTTATAGGGCATGTGGTTTCTTTCTGAGGTAATGAAAATATAAAATTGACCGTGGTGATTATGGTTGCAGATACCTGTGAATATACCAAAAGCTACTTTGAATACATGAATTTCATGATATGTGAATTATTGCTCAATAGAGATTTTTTAACATAACAAATGCTATGATACAGCAAGTGCGTGGAACTATGTACACATGACCTAGTTCAATGGTAAGGGAAGGCCTTTCTGAAAAAGTTGTGAGATCTAAAGAATGAGTAGAAGCTAGCCAAGTAAAAGGCATATTTAGGGTTGGGTGGGGGCATCTAACAAAGTATATGGTATGGGTGAAACCATGGAAATGACAGAAAGTCTAGCACTAGAAATTGTTTAGTACATGTGAAATGTAGAATAAAAGTAGCAAAGATAATGCTGTAGAAATAAAAAAAAACAATCAAATCATACATGTCTTGGGCCTATGAGAAACCATTCAATAGTTTTAAGAAAGAGGTGACAGGATGACATTTGCACTTGTTTGTTTCCATGTCAGAGATGAATGCATAATTCCATTCACCAAAGTGTTTTGGGACTCTCAGAGATGAAATCATAATATGATGCTATTATATATAATGACAATATAGAGTGAAATAGTTTTAAAGAACTTCAATAGAAAATAAGTGAATGAGTGAATAAGTACATAAAGGTTACTGCCGACATGAAAATACATGTCTGCCAATACAATATAGCATACTGGTTACAAGTACGAACTTGAAATCAGACAGACCCTGCTTTAAATCCCAGAGCTATCACTAGGTGTGTAATATTGGATAAATACTTAGCTACTCTGAACTTAAATTTCCTCATTCATAAAATGAGGAAGATAACTTCTATTCTATAGGGCTGCTTTGAGTTAAAGAACATGTTATTGTAGATGGCACATAATAAGCATTCAATAAATGCTAGCTATTACTATATTATTGTACCTTCTGTCTCCTCTTAGCCAACCTTCTTGAAAGCGTATTTTATACTTGTCTACTTATCCTCACTTCCTGTGTTTATCTGTCTCCTCCTATTAGAATTACGGTGTCATGAAAGCCAGGACTTTTTAGTTCACCAACCTAGAACAGTACCTGGCACATAAGACAATTGCAAAAAGAATGGCCTAGAGGTTGCCTTCTTACTCCTCTGGGAAAATGTCTTTCATGAAAGGCTGGCTAGTGGTACCTCAGGCAGCAGAGCAAAGCCAGTGGGTCCCAAAAGTAACAAGCTGTACTTGTGGGAAAGATAGGGAAGTTCATGCCATGAGAACATACAGAAGAGAGTTGAATTTGTGTTATCTTATAGACTCCAAGAGGCCCTTCCAGATGATTCCAACGTAGGAGACACTGTGTGACACGGTATGCTGAAATCCAGGTGATAAGAAAGAAATTTTGAGAATCTAGCTGATGTGGGCATTGTACAAGTGATGCTATAGTTGTATATCCCAGGGAGGAAGGGTTTCTAAATAAATCCTCAAACGCACCTACTAGAGAATCACCCATTAGATCACCCAAAGCCACTCCTTAAGTGCCCTGTGATTTAAAATGAAAAAAAAAAAAAAAACACTGAAAAAAGACACTTAAACATTTTTGTATTGAACGAAATGAATGATAAACATACTCCTCAGTGCACAGAATCCCGTTTTTGCAAACACCAATCCAGCTAACCTACTCCCGAAAATATTAAATTCAATGGACACTTTGCAGACACTTATACTGGATCTCTCTATTCCAACTAAAATTAAATAATTGCTCATCCCTTCGTGAAACTCATTACTTCCTTGGCTTCCATGACACAACTCTCTTCTAAGTTTCCTCATATTCTGAACTGTCATCTTCTGCTGTTTTTCCTGGGTTCCTCATTTGCCAAGCCTTTACAAATTGCTATTTCCCCAGAGTCCTTTCCTTGGCCCTACTCTTCTCTCCATACCAGTGATTGTCAAGTGGAAGGGTGAGCACATGAGAAATAGCAAAGGAGGCTTTTGCCAAACTCTGCTCCCCAAAGCGTGAGAATCACTGCCTCTATGAATCACTCTCCTTGGTGTCCCCCTCCACAATTATGTTTAACACCTGCACACCACTGATTCCCAAGGGTCTTAGGTACATCCCTGAACTCTCCCCCAAGTTAAAATGAAGATATCCAAAACCTACACTGGATGTTCCTCATGCACGTCAAACTAAATATTTAAAACTGTGATATCCTTCACAAAACCTGTTACTCTTCCTGTGATGCCTCTGTCAGTGTCACCACATAGTCACCACTTAAATGACATGTAAGTCTCACTAGGACAGTTCTTGATACACAGTAAAGCACTCAATATATGTCAGTTATTATTATTCAAGATGCCACCATCTGTAGGGAGCCTATCTCAAACTTCCAAATTGGATTATAATTTCCTCTCATAAATTCCTGAGTTTATCACTTAACAAGCTGTGTTGTTTATCTGTTTGTACACCTACAGTACATTATAATTTCTCTCCAACTACTAAAATGTGCCTGATATACAATAAATGGTTGTTAAACTAAATTGATCCACAAAGAAACCATATGGTAATATCAAATTTTAGCCTCAAATTTGTTTTATATAAAAATATTATGACCACTGATTATATAATACATAATACATTTACAGTATTCAGTTTTCTACATTCATACCATAGCAGAAACTTTCAAAGCCAAAATTGAATAACACAATGCTGTACTGAAATTGAGTACCAGATTTTCTATCACAATGTCTCCAAGTTATTTGAAGTAGGCAAATGTGGGATATGTTAAGTACTTTATAGCAACAATTCTACATGGTACTCTTGATAAAAGTATATAGCAGTCTCAAGCATTCAAACTGAAATAACATTAAGGACCACTGTTCATCAGGTGCTTGCCAAGAAAATAGCTTTCTACCTAGGAATTACCCTGAGAGGCTACTAAATTACACATACTAAGGCTGTCAAGAAAGTATCCAGCCATGTAATATGAAAAATTTATGGTTGCATTTTTTCCAGCCAGCCCTCGTAATGATTCTTCTATCTTTAGAATAATACGTAGTGACTAAGAATAAGACTCTAAATAAGGTTTGAGGCATCAAAGAAAATTAAAACTGCAATCCAAGTCCACAGTGTGCATACCTTTAAAATACCATCCAAAGTTCCCGTGTAGAGTTCCACATGTCCCACAATTGCCCTCTGGTTCATCATGCGAGTCCGAACTACATCAATGGGATTGGAAGCCAGAGCCCCAGCCAAGCCACACGTAAAGCTGGAACTGAAGATGAAGACTTTAAGATGATAGATCGCCCCTCATCCCACTAAACAGAAATGAGGCCAAACTTAAATGTACAATGAGTCAGACTCATCAAATAAAACCTGGCACTTGCCCTTTCATTACAATCTAAAGAGAAAATAAATGTTTTCTAAAGAGACATCATTCAAAAGCTGTCCCTCTCACTTTTCAATATGAAACTTAAGACAGTTTTTTGCTTTTTAAGGTGGATAATTTATAACTCTAGCAAGATCCCTAAGCAGGAAATGTTATCCATCATGTATTCGTTATGTAAATTTTCCAAACCACAGTCGTCAGCTCAAAACTATGATTTCATTTCACAGGCCCTATAAAATATCACCCTTTTTTTCTGAATCTTATTGACTAAAGTTTGCTTTCTGATCCAAAATTAAGCAAAGCAAATAACAGATGAGCTTATTAGACATAGAAGTTGTTAAAAGCAATTGCAAACTAAAGACCTCTAATAGATTGCTGTATTAGACACTGTCCCAAAGTACTCAAGTGCCCATAGCATTTGGGATGCAGAATAAAGGTACGAGTATCATTTCTATGTGAGGATTTCAGTGAAAAAATGCTTTTTGTGCTCAAAATACTGAAAATATGGCATGAGCACAGCCTATCATACTTACACAAAGTGAGTTAAAATTGTGTCTCCCATCACCCCTGACAATATTAAGTGCTTCTTCGTAATATCATAGACTGGTAGCTCTACTCCCACAACGATAGCAGCCCGCTGAGCAGTTGGGACAACACCCTACAAAACATATGTGACATTAGACACCAAGGAAATAAACAGGTAGAGACGTTAAGTCTAAAAGTGAACAAAATAGGTGGGGACTTAAAAAGTGACAGAAAATTCCAAGTCTGAAATACAGAGGTGTCTGTTTCGAATCAATACCTAATACTGGAACACTCATAAATTCCCAATTCACTTACTGTACTAAAAATAAAATCACTGATATGACACGCAAAGCACAAGTGACAAAAGAAAAAAAAACAGATAAACTGGACTAGATCACAATTAAACATTTTTGTGATTCTAATGATACCATTAAGAAAGTGGTATCAACAACCACAGAATGGGAGAAAATATTTGCAAATCATGTATCTGATAAGAGACTAGTATTCAGAATATATAAAGGATCCTTATAACACAACAATAAAAAGACAAACAACCCTACTTAAAAATGGGCAAAGATATGAACAGACATTTCCTTTAAAAAAGATACACAAATGGCTATTAAATACATGAAAATATGAAAATATGCTCAATATCATCAGTCATTAGGGAAGGCAAATCCAAACCACAAAGACATACCACTACATACCCACTATGAAGGCTATAAAAAATAATAACTAAATAAGTAAATAAAGACAGTTGGTGAGGATGTGGAGAAATTGGAACCCTTACACACTGTTGGTAGGAATGCAATATGGAGCAGCCACTGTGGGAAACAATATGGAGGTTCCTCAAAAAATTAAATATAGAATTACTACATGACCCAGCAATTTCACTCCTAGATATATACACATACCCAAGAGAACTGAAAACACATTTTCATGCAAAAACCTGTACGCAAAGGTTCACAACATTATTCATAAAAGCCTCAAACTACAAACAACCCAAATGTCTATTAATTGATGGAGAGAAACAAAATATGGTATATACATACAATGGAATTATTATTCAACCATAAAAAGAAATGAAGTACTGACAAATGCTAAAACATAGATGAAACTTGAAAACAGTATGCTAAATGAAAGAAGCCAGTCACAAAAGGCCACATATTGAATGGCTCCATTTATTTGAAATGCCGGAATTGGCAAATCTGTAGAAACAGAAAGTAGATTAATGGTTGTCTAGGGCTGGGAAGGTTGGAGGACATAGGAAGTGAATACTAATCGGTAAGGGGTTTCTTTTTGTGATGATGAAAATGTCCTAAACTTAGACAGTAATGATGGTTGTACAAGTCTGTGAATATACTAAAAGCCATTAAATTATACACTTCAAGATGGTGAATTTTATGGTATATGAATTTAAAGACATTATAAAGATAAAATAGTGCTGGAGAGTATATGAAGAAAAAGGAACTCTCTCACACTGCTGGTGGGAATAGAAACTGGTACAACCACTATGGAAGACAGTGTGGAGATTCCTCAGAAAATTGGGAATGGAATTACCATGTGACCCAGCAATCCCCCTTCTGGGGATCTACTCAAAAAAAACCTGAAAACCTTAGTCCCCAAAGACTTACGTACCCCAATGTTCATTGAACCGCTGTTCACAGTGGCCAAAACATGGAAACAACCAAAGTGCCCTGCGACAGATGACTGGATAAAGAAGCTGTGGTACATGTACACAATGGAATATTACTCAGCTATAAGAAAAGATGAAATACTGCCATTTACAACAAAATGGATGGACTTAGAGATCATCATGCTAAGCGAAATTAGCCAGACAGGAAAAAAAAAAAAACAAAACTGTATGACTTTACTCATATGCAGAATATAAAACTGAAAGCAACAAAGGAAAAATGAAGAAACAAACAAAAAACCCATGAACATAATCAATAGTTTAATGTTTATTTGGGGACAAGTTGGGAGGGGATGGGAGAATGGGGAGGGGGTGAGAGAGGAGGAAGTAGGAGCTAAATATATGGTGATGGAAAGAGAACTCAGACTAGGTGGTGAACTTATTATACAAGTTGACAATGCACTGTAGAATTGTAAACCTGGAACCTATGTAATTCTTGCTAAATGATACCCCAATAAGTCTAACAATAAAATAGAGTAAATAAAATAAAACCATGAAGCAAAAGTCAGTGGAGAGAAGAGTTTACAAGTTTAATTCACAGCATTTTAGTATGTGAGGAAATTCCACACTAGGATGACAGCAAAGGTATGATGCAGCTAGAGAGAAGGCCAAGGCAAAAATATTTCCTTACAAGTCCTCCTGTGGTAGCAATACTAGCATTTCACAAACTAGCACAATATCCCTATCACGGTTCACATTACAATGCAAGACTGCTACAGCACTAAAAGACATGTTTTTGAAGAACACTAGTGGCACAAGAAAATACTTATGATATAACCTTAAAGAAGCCAAGACATAAAATTATATATAGTATTATTCTAACTTCCAGGAAAAGGTATACACACACAACAAATTTTTGTAAAGTATTAGAGGGAAACACACCAAATATTTTTTCTTCATCTGGAATTAGAATAACGAACCAGTTACTTTTCATTTTTATGCTTATGTTTTAAAAAATTCATAATAAGGGGGATCCCTGGTGGCCTAATGGGTAGGATTCGGCACTCTCACCGCCACGGCCCGGGCTTGATTCCCGGTCAAAAAGAAAAAATTTCGCAATGAACATTTTCTAATTGTGTTTAAATGTCATTTAAATTTGAAAATAGCATACTATGGGGACAACTGCTTTCTGGTATACTTGTTATAGTAAAGTATTTAATCATCTCTAAAAATCCCTAACTCAGTTTACACAGTAGAAGTAATGTAGTTGTGCTGTCATCAGATGTTAGAATTGGCTAATAGAGTGAACGCTGATTAGCTGTCAACATATAAGAAACCAGGACACTTCACATAACAAATGCAGATTTCCAGTTTCTCTTGAAAGTCCAGAAAATTTTACCACACTGAGTTCATATCATGCATGGCAGCAATAACCAGGGCAGGTGCTCTCCAGTTACCAGGCCCTACCACTCTATTATCTCTCCAAATCTGGCATCATGCTATTATTATATTATTATTATACCCATGCTGTTATTTCTCACAATGAAGTTAGGAAGAAAGTGAAATGTTTCTAGTACCCATGTTACAATCAAAGCAGGAAAATAAGACATACACCAAGAGATTCATGTGTTTGAAGAAAAATGCAAACATATTTCCTTGCTGATATGAAGTAATAATTCTGTATTTTAATATGCAAATAACACATCTGTCTCAAAAGAATATATTAACATAATGTACTTCGCTTCTTTACCTTACATGCCTGGATGATGTGAGTAGTCTGGATCATAAAAGTAGCTATGTTCAGTTCTTCTAAATATTAAACATAGAATTACCACCCAATCTGGCAATACTACTTTTGGGTACATACATAAAAGAATTAAAATCAGAGTCTTCACACACCCATATTCATAGCAGCATTATTCACTAGAGTCAAGATATAGAAATAACCTAAATGTCTGTTAACCAATGAACATATAAACAAAAAGTGGTATATACATACAACACAAATACTATTCAGCCTTAAAAAGGAAAGGAAGTCTGACACTTGTGACAACATGAATGGACCTTGAGGGCATTATGCTAAGTGAAATAAGCCAGTCACAAGAAGATAAATACTGTATGATTCCACTTATACAACGTAGCTAGAATAGACAAATTCATAGAGACAGAAAGTACAGCGTAGTTACCAGGGGGTGTGGGGTTGGGGAGAGAAATGAAGAGTTGTTGTTTAATGGGTACAGAGTTCCAGTTTTAGAAAGTGAAAAGAACACTGAAGAATGGTTGTACAACATAAATATACTTAACACTACTGAACTGTACACTTAAAAATGGTTAAGATGTTAAATTTTATATTATATGCATTTTACCACAATTAAGTTTTTTAATTAAAAGAAAAGTAGCTATATTCCCCTGACAAAATCTCCATTTCTATTTACTGTTCTCTGTCTTGTCTTTAGCATTAGTTTGTGAAAAAGTTCTAGTTACTTACATTTTCTAGTTTTAAAATTAAACTAGTTAAGAAAGTACACCCTGATGTTAACAAAAAAACAAACCTTAAGAATCATTAATGGGAAGTAAAAGCAAAAATAAATGAATGGGACTATATCAAACTAAAAAGCTTCTGCACAGCAAAAGAAACCATCAACAAGGCTAAGAGACAGCCGACTGAATGGGAGAAAATATTTGCCAATAACACATCAGATAAGGGTCTAATATGTAAAATATATAAAGAACTAATAAGACTTAACAACAAAAAAACAAACAATCCAATTAAAAAGTGGGCAGAAGAACTAAACAGACACTTCTCCCATGAAGAAATACAAATGGCCAGCAGACATATGAAAAAATGCTCATCCTCATTAGCTATCAGGGAAATGCAAATCAAAACCACAA